>BMAO01017318.1:0-86944 GCA_019973975.1 Trichonephila clavata
CGGCCGTTTTAATTTGAGCGTCACTTTCGTTCAGATATAATTAAATTCGCAGCTCTTTGCCTAGGACACTCGTCAGGGTCATTTTTTGGATCTTCGTAAACTGCATTTGATCCACCAACGGAATCCAAGTTTCTTTGTTTCCTTTCCGAGTTTTGTTTAATTTTTTTCTTCCATTGTCTTACTCCAGGAGATGTCGATGGTTCATTTAAAATACATTTGCCACGATTTCCGAATCGGTGATTAACATAGGGTTCATATTCGAGGAACACTCTACATTCAGGGCAATGAATGTCAATCGAAACTTCGGTATTTGTGCTACAAGTGTTTGACGATTGAGGCGAGAGCACTTTGTCTCGAACATCCCGTCCGCTGTGGGATTCGAGAATATTTGAATCCCTTTCACCAGCACATCCGACGTCGCCCTCTTTAGGCTCTTCATAAACTCTACTCGATCTAATAACGGAGTCAGAGTTCCTTGGATTTCTCTCAGAATATTTTTTAGGATTCAAGTTAAATTGGTTAAATCTTGTTTGTTGCGGAATTGAATCCTTCACTATCAATGGTTTATTTTCAACTGCATTAGTGACAACTGGTATATTTCATTGAAATGTGCATACATTTCACTGTTAGAAGAATGCATTTGACTGTATTGGGCTGGCACAGATGGTTGATTCTATCAAAGCGCAGATTAATTTCCATATTACTAAACTGCTCTTCGTTGAACTCAGGTGACTCCATAGGAAAATATACATTGCTTTGTGCATTATTTTCACTTGGATGTCTGATTCCAAAAGATATACATGGTTCATTTAAATTGCGTTCTAAATTTTCTTGGTTGGAAGGGCGCTGAATTCCTCTGTAATTAGTGAAGTTATTAAGATCCGGCAGAGATGCACCCCTTTCATGTAGCGTTTCATCACGTGATTTGTTTTCGTTGTAGTCAAGGATACCCAAATCAGCTTCGTCGTTAAATAAGTCAGCCACCATATACTCCATCTGTTCTTCACTTACAGAGAGGTTTTCCAAGGGTATTTCATCTAAAATTTGAAATGTGTCGCTAACGTTTTGGCTCATCAAAACATCATTCGTGTTTGCAGGCGTAAACGCCTGCTGATTTTGAGCTCTGCATTCGTGATGAAGATATTCAGAAAAAGAAAACAACAGATTACAAAAAGGACATGGAACTGCCATCGAAAAGCAGTTTGTTTTACTTTCCACAGAAAGCTACCGAAATTGTGATATTCAAAATATAATTTCTAGTTCAAAGTTTTGAACAAACTGAGAGAGAAATGCAATAACACAACGCAGGTTAAGAATATCTAACTGAGAGTTTCTGTTTGGCGGTTATAAATGAGTCATTGATTTGATTGAATGATTGGATAGTTTGACTGTATGACATGTTTTAGAAATTGTTTGGTTGTTTTAGCGACTAAATGCTGGGAAATCAAAGTTTATAAATCAGTATATATGTAAATATGCATATCAAAAGTATGGTGACCAGCAGCTTTTTTCCGGATTCTAATATTGCAGATCGAAAATTTAAGTAGGAACCTTATGGAAAGTTTCTTCCTAAAAGTTTATTATATTCGGATCCTAAGATGAGAGATTTGGTCTAAGTAGAAAAACTTAAAAAAAACTTTCTATGTAAATAATGTTTTTTTTTTAATCTTCAAATTTATTTCTAGGGAAAGGAACGATTATCTTACTGTAACAAAGCATAGGAATGAATTATAACAGAAAAAATATTTACTGGAACCTTTTATTCTGAAAGATGATTTCAATCAAAAGATCTACAGAAAACGAGATCATACTCCTTGAATTTTCCGACTAATTGCATTAATACAAGTAACATACATAAAAGTACATTTAATTGTTTTTTAAAAAAAAACATCCTTGTGTAAATTTCCTTTTAGGGTAACTGGGATGTCTGCGAGAAGGAAAAATTAACTTTTTTGTATCAAATTAAATGGTTCTCACTCACTTTGATTAAAAGCAAAGGAAATAAAATTTTTACGTTGAAATATCTGTATACTTGTGTACTTGTTAATGCAAAAAAAAATTCCTTTTAAATTACAAATAAATCTCAATCATTAATCAATAACTATTTTTTTTTAAAATTTCAAGCATCTTCTTACCTTAAGGTACACTTAGCATAAAATCTACTTATAGCTATAAAATTTTTAAATATTTTTATATAGCTAAGAAGATATAGCTATAGATAGCTACAGATATTTTTATATAGCTAAGAATTTTATACCTATAAAATTTCACGGAGTATTTTAACACGCTTTTATAAGTTTCACTTGCATGTAACGAAATCTTAGAACTCGGTTTTTACCCACTTTAAAAGATGGTATTAATTCGAAATTTTGCACAATTCTCAAGGACCGATGACAATACAATAACTTCATAATTTTGTTCCATTATCCTAATCAGGATCGTCAGGAATAACGATAATCAGATTTGGTGACAATTCAAGATACCACTTCTAGATTTGACTACGTATTCCATATACAATTTTCAAATTAGGTGACTGATTCCATACTTCCATACCTTACCCTTTTCAGAATTGGCGACTAATTTCAAATACCATATCCAGATTTGGTGACTAATTCCATATTCACCGACTAAAAGAATAAGGTGTAACCCTAAAACGAGTGTTTTTAATTTAAAGCTAATTATATGCAAGTGTAATATACACTTCTGGTAAAAACGTATAAGAAAAATAAAAAAAATTCGTGTGAGAAAGTGGAGGGTTGGTGCGTGTTAGCAATATACTAACCATAATATAAATATTTTCTGAAAATGAAAATAAACTAAAGACTGTTGTATGTGAAAAAAAATTATCTTCTAACTGATAAATATTCTTTTTATTTTTATAAATCAATAGGTTTAGAAGTGATGATACGAATTAACAGTATAGCAATACGTTTAAAAGGGGATAACACGAATGACAAATAATATTATCATGATTTAATTAGCTCCCTTTCTTTGAATGTCTGCCCACGTGGAATTTTGTAATTGATAAACTGTAAGAATTTCCAAAGAGTAACAGATTTGAAATTTGAACCATATCTCAGAAGTAGATAACAATGGATAAAAATGGGAGAAAAAAGGAGGAATTTTATACTTATTAGTCCGCCTATAAAAAATTGGTACATTAATTTTTTTTAAATTCGAACTTTCTCTACTTAACACACTTTTAATTGTTCGACCTGTTCTGAGAATGAGAGAAATATTAACGTCGCACTGATTAGCAACACGAGGGCTTTTGGCGACGGACCGCGTAATTTTGAACCATGGTCAAGTGACGCGGACGACACCGGAGCTGGCACCCCCTCTCCTAACTACCACACCACACCAACGGGAGGACGTTTGAGCTCTCGACAGATTTAACGTGCATCTCTCCCCTACACGGCGGATCTTTATAGTGGTACTAGGATCGAACTCATGACACGCTAGCCATGATCCGATGCCTAGACCACTCGGCCACCGCGGCCACCGACCTGTTCTATAGAGGCAGGATCTAATACAATGAAACGGGACTCATCCGAAGCTCCGTAAACGGAGAGAATAAATACACTTCAGGCCCTTTATTTATTATCAATTGAAAAGCAAGACTAACTCCAGTAGCCTCATAATTACGGCTCCATATATAAACACGCTTTTATTATAAGTAGAACTAAAAAAAAAAATTATAGTTTTTTTTAAAAAAAGAACACACTTTAAGCGTAAAAGCGTGGGGTGCTATGTACTACATTTTTACTCTAACTCGGCATTTCGGAATAGAAGTTAGGAACTATAACAATTGAATATATTTATAGAACACCCCACATATTTACCACCAATGAAATTAATTTTCTCGTTCATCATTTTATTCTAATATTAAGAATTTTTTTTTTACTTTTTAGTTCGAATCATATAAAAGCGTGAGTTCTTTAGTTTTTTTTAAACTATAATTTATTTTTATCTTTTTTGTAACATAACAATCCATAAAAATAATAAAATGAAATTTTAAAATATATAAATATATATATACAGAAATTTATAAAAATTAAACTATTTTAATTTAGTGATTCAAATTTCTTTTAAATTTTATGCAGAAACTGTGCTATATCTGAAATTTGTTAATGGTTTTTTTAAAATAAATTCATTCACTTGTTAAAAAATAATTGGTAATCTTGTATTATGCAAAATATAAGAACTGTAGGTAAAGCAGATTTTGAGGAAAGTGTACCGGAATCACCAAAAAATGCATTTTGAGGAATTTGCAAATAAAAATATTTCCATCTAATGACTTGTAAAATAATATATTTTAATACAATATAAAGCCATGCTATTTTTAACAATGTAAATCCATGCTATTTTTAACAATGTAAATCCATACTATTGTTAATTGGATTATTTTGTATCATTTCTCAGTTTTAAATTGTAAGTTTAAAATTCTAACTTCTTTAAAAGTCTTTTAAATTACCCTTTCCCTTCATCAACACGTGTTAACAACCGAATCAAGCCTTCTTCCTTTCATAATACCAAAGTTTTATGTCTATAAGTTTTAGTATTTTTACTTCACTTTGAACATCATTAAAGGATATCACAAAAGTCCATACACATAGTTTTATTGTTATAAAAATACGCAAAAGAAGTGTTTGTGATGAATTTAAGAAGTTAATATAATGTCTAATTTTAATGGAACTTTGTTTTTAAAAATTATAACAAAATAATCTCTGTTTTAGTATTTATACACATGAATATTTATTTATTTTAAAGTAAAACCAAAAGTAATAAACATATAGAGTTTTTCCTCAGTGTCCAAATGTTAACATTAAACAGTTAGGAAAAACGAAATGTCTATTTTACAAGATGTGTATTCAATTTAGAAAAACCCTAAAGATCTATTTTTACTATATCCATTTGATTTATAATTTAAAAAACTACATTGAGTATTTATAAATACAAATATAGACATAATTAGCATTTCGAAAAACAATTTTTTTTTTCAAAATTTTGTAACAATTAAAATTTTCCGTAATTTCTGCACAAAAAATGTACAATTTTCAATAAATATGAACATATAATATTGAAAAGCTACTTTCTTCGAATAGAAAAATTGGTTGTTTTACAATACATATTCAACACACTACGGATTTTGAAGAAAGAGTACCTGAATCACAGTTACGTCACATTTGCTTACAGTGTTAAAATTCAATCTTCTAGCGTTTTTTTTATCGAATTCTCATAAATAATGCATCTAAAGATGCAGCAAAGTCCCCTCTATTTTTTTGAAAGTTAAATAAAAAAAATGCAAAATTTGAAGCAACTTCCCGTTTCAGAATCTTTATCTACTTAAATTCCATTCCTATAGAGCTAACACTTTCTTTTATTAAAAATATAGAAATTAATGGTATTTAAGAAATACATGTAACTACAGTTGAATAATTTGGAATAAAATTTAATCAAAAATGCAATTTTGATTAAATGTTTTATGCTCCGATAGATAAAGAAACTTAATTGGATGGGAAAATAGATCTTGCGTAAAGCAAATACCTCATACCTTGAATGAACAACCGAAAATACCAGTTGAAATTTCTGTTGCAACTACATGAAGACTTCTGGCAAAGAACGCAGAAGTGAAGGAACATTGATAGTAAATTATCGGAGATATTTCTCTTGGATTTCCTATTGCTCTCCTGCGTCCACGGTAGCTTACTGGTCAAAAGCACGGACTCGTGGCTAGCATGTCTTGAACTCATGACTCCTACTACCTAAGACCCTCCTTGCAGAGGAACTGAGATACATTAAATCTGTCGAGAGTGAAACGACTTCACATTGGTTTGGAAGTCATGAAAAAGCGATGCCAGCTAATGTTTCGTCCTCGTTCCTTCTCTGTTACCAAAAGCCTTTGAGGCTGTGCTTCTCAAACTTTCAGTATTTGCTATCTCTTATTAAAACATAATTTTCATCGCGCTCCCCTTCCTTAGAATAGCAATGTATTGAATCCAATAATACTTAATACTTTGTCACTTCGACTTTAACCTTTTTTGTCCCACCGGCTTATATAAACGTCTCGCTCACACAAAGCGTTAATTGCCCCAGACGTGTATATACGTCTTTCCAATGTACGATCTCTTCGCTGCACTGCTATCCATAAAGTTATTCCCACTTTGGAATGCAATAAAAGGTCCTTGACAGTGCTTGCGAACGATTTACTTATTTCAGAAGATTTGCTTAATTATCCCCCCCCCCCGAACACAAATACATTATATACGCATGTTTGAGTGGAAAATGGTGGCGTTGGGAAGTAAATCGCGTAACTTTTTACCTGCAGTTAAGCGATTAATTATAAACTATACACATATGCAAAAATAATATTTACTTAAAAAGCATCATGCGTCATTTTGATTTGTCCATGTGCGAAAAAAATTTGTTCCTCTAACAAATGCGCTGCTCTTTGTCAAATAAATACAGATCCAAGACAAACATCTGTGGTCTCCAGATTTTAGGACATTTCAAAGGACTATTTATTTCAAAAAACAGTAAAAGATACTTTTGAATAGAAAATGGTTGAAAATTTTTATTTAAAGTCCGTTTGACAAATCTGTGGAGATAAGCCAATTTCACATTTTTTACCTCATAACGTCTAATAAGGGTTCGATAATTTTCCCATCACAAATTTCTAGTTTTTTTAGTTGCTTCAACAAAGTAAAATTTCAAATGAGCATATTCTTGAACTCATTTATTTATTTATATTACATTTCATTTTTAACGGGTTTCTTTTCCTCTTTTGACAGTTATACAACTGCAAATAAAAAAAAAGTAATTTAAATGGGTTGAGTCCACGTGATAGCTGCATTCACGTGTATCCAGACAATCAGTTTATCGATTGTGACATCATACTCACATGATAAATACACTCATGTGCTTCCAGCCAATCAGTACATGCGCTTCGCTGTTGCCAATTTTTGCTTTTACAGAAATTTTTTTTAAAAAAAATGAAAATACACGAGGTGTGACACACACAAAGGAGTCTGATCCAATAAGTCAATGTATTCTTACAGAATCAGTTTTCCGTGACATTGTCACCTATAAAGTAGTTCCTTTCTGCATTCACACACACACATACATCTGCGTTCGATACTTCTACTATTGGTGAAACCTTTGGAAAGTTCTTCAGGAGATTCTCCGTTTTTGTCAAAACCTCTTCAACTGAATTAAAATGGGTTCTCTTTAACCAAAATATAAATGTAGGAAATGGAAAAAGTTGCATGGAGGCAAATCAAGTGAATCAGGAGAATTCGTCATCACAGTACTATATTTTTGCTGTTCAAAAACTGCTTGGCAGATAGGGCCCTGTGAGTGGGTGCATTGTTTTGGTGCAAAAGCCATCCATCTCCTAATATTTTCCTAATTTTTTCACGAAGTCATTTTACTATTTGAATGTAGTAGTGTTGATTAATAGTCTAATCCACTAGGAGCTCACTCAAACATTATAATTTAATAAGTGTCGAAGAATTTTGAGGCTTGCACCTTCTTCATCTTCCACACTGTCTCGCTCTCCTGAAAGCAGCTTATGCTATTCAAATACACGTGCACGAGACACAGTTTCATATCTATAAGCCTAAATTATCATTTGAAACGTTTTAGTGGCTGATTTCGTAAGTTTCACAAGAAACGTGTTGTTGAATAGCAGTTCGGTTTTTACATTAGACAGTTTTCTGGCAAAATGCTGTTGCATGTGTTCACTCAATGATGTATTACTCCCTACTGGCATGGTCTATTAAGACTAAACTGGTCATTTTGATAGAGCTGATGTGTGGAAGGACACTATCCAAACAGTGGTTGCCAACTCCAATCTTTTTCAAGCTATCATGTTAATCTCGTATTTGTGTGAAACGCCTTTTATTTAGTAGCAGTCACTGCACGCATAGGTTGAAAAAAGTGTTAATCTACAGATATATGTGTTGTGTGGGAGATCTCTTTTTTAAAAAAAAATCAAAAACTACTGCAATAATCTTAATACATAAACTTCTTTACACGCAGTGATCAAATTTGCAAATTGATCTACATTTTCCCAGTAGAAAACCATGCGTATGTCTAATATGAGTTTCGAATGCAATTGAAAACACTTTATAGTATTTATCAGACATTAAAAGGTAAAGGCCTGGTAAATTTCTATAAAATTAGTACGCGAATTATTTTTCTTTAAACATAGTTTTAAGAGAGTATAGCAGTTTTAAAAAATTTCTACATAAAAAAGAGAAATTATTATAGTCAATAATTTAAAATTTGAGTCTCTTTCAGGTTTTTAAAAGTTAATTTTCTCTAGCGAATAATTTCTTTTATTTATAGAGTATTTTTGAAAATTTGCATGATTCAATGAGTAAAGGAAATTTTCCCGCAAATAAACTTAAATGATATATTTTGATGTCTTCTTTCCAAGTGTTTTTTTATGAATGCCTTTAAAAATATTGATTTTCTAAAAGGGCTTTTCTATTCATATTCCTTTCAATGTAACAAAAAAAAATCTCCATTGTGGTTTTAAAGTCAATTAAATTTTTTCACAATATATCTCTCTACATATGTATGAGAAAACCGACCGCCAAATCACTAATGCAATTAGCAGATGATCTCCAAAACTATAATAATTAAATTTAGTAAGCATATTTCTTTGGTTAAGAAAGATCCGCTAAGGGTTGGGCATCTATTTCAGATACTTCACTCCAAAAAGTGTTATGTAGGTTCCACATCAGTGTTTTAGTTTGGATTTCAAGGAAGCAAACTAAGCAATTCGCATTTAATATAAAGAACATTTTAAGAAATTCAATTTTTTTCCAATTTAACATTGTATTTATTATGGAGCAAAAATAAAGTTAAATTAAAAATTAATTTTTCATAATTGGTTTATATATATTGAAAAGACATTTTTGTGACTTTAACATTCTTTTAAAGGAAAACAGTAATTTATTATTATAAATAAAATTTTTAAAAAATTCCATTTTTACAAAATTATGACCTAGCTAAGTAAAACCTTTGCGTTGATGGCCTTATGTAGATTTCTCAGTAAAAATACCACGGTGCACTACCTTAACCCTGACACATTATTAAGCAAATAATTATTAGTTTAAAAAAAAGGCTTCAAAATATCTCGAACAAATGAATTTCAAAGCATTGCAATAATTTTTTCTCCAGAAAATAGGAATAATTAACTACTCTTTAGAAGAATGTATATAGTACTTAGAATCCGGGATAACACAAAAAATTATATATTAAGCAGTATCACACTTCAGAATAAACATTAAAATGACACACACACAAAGAATTGTCAGAAATTATTTTTTATTAATTCATGGTTGAAATATTCTGTCATTAGACTAAAAGAAATATGAACAATAGAACACTGGTAAAAAAGTTTACATAAAAAAAACGAAAAGAAATTTATCAGTTCTTTACTTTGAATGTACGCCATTAAGAATAAAATTTTAAAAATTGATTGTTCTTTTTAACACTCATCAAAAGTTCATTCAAGAAACCTCTGGTACAATATAAAAAAAGACATATCACATAAAACACTCTCATACAAATTCACTTCAATACATAAAGCCACCGAAGTAATATATCACTGTTTCCAGTATCAGTGCAATAACGTTTATTGAGATCCAATTTTATGAATAAAAATTCCTTCTAGCTTAAGAAAAAAGTTGTTATTCTCTCTTCGGTATGAGAGCACATATCATTTTTTAAACTCCGTTGATTTTTATATCCTTTGTCGCAGATTTTTTTTTCTATGGCCTTTTTTCGTTTTAAGTGCGATGATGTGAAGGCGAAAGAACACAGGAATGCTTTTTTAGAAGATCTTCATTCTCAAATGTTCTCTTACACCTTTCACACTTCTGTGGCCCTTTCACGGTACGGGTTACAGGATTCCTCACGATATTCGGATCCTGAACAAAGCTTGTCTCACCTGCGTCACACACATTAAGCATTTGTCCAGCATCAGTATGAAAATGAGAGAAGTTTGAATTTTCCTGCAAGTTTTCTTCAATCGAACCACTTCTAATTCTCTTTTTATTCTTAGGGTTGCATCCAATTTCATCCTTTTTATTTTTGAGCTTTCGTCCGGGAACATTTTGTTGGCATTTTCTTCTGTTTGAAGGAACACTGTCAGAGTCAGAGTTCCTTGGATTTCTCTCAAAATATTTATCAGGTTTCAAGTTAATTTGGTTCAATCTTATTTTTGTTCAGATGAACTTTCCCAATCAATGGTTTATTTTCAACTGCATTTGTGAAAACTGGCACATTTTCATTGATTAGTGCATTCATTTCTCGATTAAAACAATCCATTTTACGGCATTTAGCTGATACAAACGGTTGACTTCTATTGAAACGTGGATTAACTTCCATATGACTAAATTTATTAGCGTTGAATTGAGGTGACACCATAGGAAAATATGTATTGCTTTGTGCAATATTTTGTCTCCAATGTCTGATTCCAGAAGATATAGAAGGTTCATTTAATTTGTGTTCTAAATATTCCTTGTTATTGGGATTAGGAATATCACTGTAATTGTTGAAGGTATTAGGGTCCGGCAGCAATGTACCTCCTTCATTTGGAGTGTCAACATGTATTTGAATTTTGCTGTTGTTAGGAAAATCAAAGTTTAGACTTCCAACATCTATTGACATGTCAGTCAAAAAATACTTATTCTCGTCTTCATTTACGGGGATGTTGCCCGTGAGACTTTCATCTGAGGTTCTTAATGCATATCTAGTGTTTGGGTACATCAGAACGTCGTTCATGTTTACATGCGTAAGCTCTTGCTCATTTTGAGTACTGCATTCGTGATCGAAATACGGTACAAAATCTGGGAAAACCAGATTACAAGATGGACATCTGAATGAAATCGAAAAGCAGTTATTCACACCTTCTGAAAAAAAAAAACTGATGTTCAAAATATAACTACTAATTTCGAGATTTGAATAAAGAGAGACGCAATTACACAAAGGTTAGGATTACTGAACTGGGAATTTTGTTTTGGTGGTTACAAATGAGTAAGTCGTTTGATTGACTGATTGAATTTTTTTACTTCAAGAAATGTTTTAGATAGTTACCCTTCCGACATAGTGATTAGCGACGCTGACAGCTATGCCGTAGGTCCTGGGCTCGAATCCCGCAGAAGACATGGATGTTTGTAAATGTACAGTGCTTTTGCAACAGGGGGTGGGGTACTCTAAATAGTCGTCGAACTGCAAGTCCTCTTGTGAGGTTCGTGGATGGGGAAGAGAGGTGTGAGGCCCTGACCCTCCCTTGAGGTGTTCTCTCTCAAAATTGGGGTGGAGCCGATTCAAAATTGGGCTGTCACCTTCATGGTGCTCAAGGCTTCAGTCAACGATAGTCGTACATCTAGCTCCTTACCATGATGAATTTTCTGGACCTGGATCTGACGCATTGGAGATCAAGTGCCATAAGAAACAACGTAACAACAATAAATATTTTAGATATAAATTGCCTAATTTTTCAAACTCTTTGCCAGGAAAAGAAAGTTTATATACCAATACATAGACACACATATCAGAATGTATGCTTATAATTATCCTCTACCTTTTTTTCTAACCCTAATATTTACTTATCAGTAATTAAAGCAGGAGACATTTTTGAAAAAATAAAAGTTCTAAAATCTAATTTTGTACAGATAACATATTCTAAAGTAAACTGAAAATCTTGCTAAACAAATATGAAAACTATTTTAGCTTGACTTTTGGCTGTATCAACAGGATTTTTGTTCGGGTCCCGAAGTGTGTGATCTAAATAGAACTAGGAAGAAAAAGCTTAAGTTCAATTTAAATAATCATTTTTTCTTACGTGAAGTTTCCTGCTAGTGAACTTAAATTATTCGTTACTGTAGCAAATTAAAAAAATCTGCGTGTGTTAGCCTCGACGCACGACTGGATTTTACTCTTTTTGTTCGGATGTCTTTGATTATATAGTAGGCAAAATAGTAAATAAATGGCCACGGTAGACTAGTGGTCAAGGTATCAGATCGTGGCTGGCCTGTCATGAGAGTTCGAGCCCAGTACCACTAAAGACCTGCTGTGTAGGAGAGCGATGCACGTTAAATCTATCGAGAGCTCAAACGTCCTCTCATTTTTGTGCTGGGGTAGTTAGGAGAGGAGGGTGCAAGTTAAGATATCGTCCTCGTCCCTTGACCATGGTTCAAAATTACGAGGTGCATCGCCCAAAGCCCTTGTGTAACTGAACAGCGCGACGTTAATTTAATTCACTCATATATAAAATAATATACATCAATTATGTTGTATAAATATATGTGACTCATAGTGTATGAGTAATTTGTTAAGAATGTTGATTTAATTCACTATTAATATCACTTTAAGTATTAATTACATTAATATTCTCGCCATTATTAATCACTGTGGCAATTAAAGTATGATAAGTGAACGTTGTTAGATACATGATTTGTGAATCGTGAAAACATTGCATCAATGGTTGTACCATACCTTGCCATCCTCAGTGCTCTACCAGAAACGAAATCCAAATTAAAAGGAATTCGCACCCTTTGAAAAAAATTTCTTTATTATATATTTAAAAATTATATTTTACCATTTCATATAACGTTTCGATTCAAAAAATGATAAGAGAGGAAATTCTCTACTATTTATTGACAAAGTTTTAAAATTAAACTTTTTATGAACAGAATTTTAAAAAATCCTACTCTTTTTGTAATTATTACTTGGATATTTTCATTCCCGAGAATTTTGGAATTACATTATCCAAATCCGTGATTAAGATAGTACTATAAATGAAAATACTTTTGAACTTTAACATAGTTTAAATCTATACAAATAAATAAAATTGAAGTGTCTGTTTGTAATTTCAAATTAGCAGCTTTTTACTAAATGCATTTAAAGGCATATACGGTACTTATATCAAAAAATCAATTTTTAAAATTTTTGTTTGTCTGTCTGTTTGTTCCGGCTAATCTCGGGAACTCTTCTGGTCCGATTTTAAAAATTCTTTCACCAATGGAAATCTACCTTATCAGCGAGTAACATAGGATATATTTTATTCCCATATTCCTACTGGGGACGGGAACTATGTGGGTAAAACGTTGACGTTGCTTACTCCCCACCAAGTTGGCGCAAAATTATGCATTTGCTCAATAAAGGAAATTTTAATAAATATTTTCTCACATTTGTAACAAATTACTGAAACATAGTGTTATTTAGGATCTTCACAAAAAGCAATTTTTTAAAGGGTTTTTTATGGTTATTATTTACGCTACGTTTGTTAAATGTCAAACTCAAACTTTGAGAAATATCGCCAAGTTGGCTAAGAATTTAAATCCCAGATATTTTAATGCAAATTTTCTCCCACTTTTTAAAGAGGGAAGCGAAATAAAGTTTTAGCGAATTGCACGCGCGTGCTATTGAAAATTCTATGGTAATATTAACTGACAGTTTCGTAGTTTTGATTAGTTTGAACATTTTTAACCTAATTATACAATATTCATATTTTGCACAAAATTTTTCACTTATACTGAACCTAGATATTTTACATGGAGGTATTACTGTTTGAAGATATATACTATGGAGGCATCCATACAATGTTACTCGCCGAATAAAATTAGGGAGCTTTACGCAATACTTATTTCATCTTCGGTCCTTCTAATCCTCAAACCTTTTGGAATAAGTACAAAGACTACATGAAGGAAGATATTTTGCGACGAAAAACAACCAAATATGCCTTTGAATGATCTGCAGATCTGCAACGAAACGCAATAAAGGTTTTCAAAATGGTTAGGAAGAAGCTACATGATTTTGGAATGATTAGCTCTAGACGTGTCGACGGAAATGGCTTCGATATTGAAATTACTTGAGAATTAAACTACAAATTCATAGCATTGCAAATTCACGTAACAGAATTTACCCCTCAATTAACTCCAGAACAAAGTCACGTTTTTCAACAAGTGTTACGCAAAGTGGAATCCATCAGTGGTGCACTCCTTTTTCTCGAAGCCCCTGGAGGAACAGGAAACACATTTTTGCTAAACTTATTACTAATGACCATCAGAAAATCCCAGAAGATAAAACCCAGAAGATAGAAGTTGCAATGGCTTCTTTTGGTACAGCTGCGATTTTACTGACCAAAGGTCGCACAGCACATTCCGTTTTAAAATGATCGCTTAATCTTGCATTTGAAGATTCACTCATCTGAAATTTCAGAAAAAATAGCTCTCAAGGCTGAATGCTTCCACAATGTAAGATTTTAGTGTGGGATGAAAGTACGATGTCTCATAAGAAAGCTATAGAAGCGTTAAATCGGACTCTTCAGGATTTATGAGATAGTACAGATATTATAGGAGGAATGGTAGCTTTATTATATATTGGTTGGTGAATTCAAGCTTATGGGGAAAAGTTGAAAAATTCAGTCTGAAAACGAATATCCCACGGAGTTCTTAAATTCACTTGAACTTTCCGTTGTACCTTCACATAAACTTCAATTAAAACTAAATGTACAAGTTATGCAGAATCTCGATGCTACTCGACTATGTAAAGGAACGAGGCTTTAGATCACAAAACTGATGCAGAATATACTTGGTGCCAATATTTGAACATATGTCATGAAAAGGGATTGTGTTATCATACCTCGAGTTCCAAGTATCCCCACTGACCTACCGTTTCATTTCAAACAAGTTCAATTTCCAGTTTTACTGTTGCTATTAACAAAGCTAACATTTCAGGTAGCAGGGGTGCATTTGGAAAAGCAATGATTTTTCCATGGCCAACTATATGTAGCCTGATCGGTGTGTCCAATGCCCAAATCTTCACATATTAGCAACTGAAGAAAGAACATATAATGTGGTATACAGAAAAGAGGAATTATATATAGTAGTAGGAATTATATAGTAGAGGAATTATATAGAAGAGGAATTATATAGGAATTAGTAGATACTTTCGATTTTTAAAAATATTAATAGTTTAAGTTATTGAATTTTTGTTTTTAATTATTATAATAAATTATTTTTTCAATTTTTTTAAACTAAGCTCAATTTTAAAATTTTTAAATTGCATTGGTTCCAGTCAAGCAATAAAAAAAATTACAATATTGTATTATTTACTTTCTAATGATAATGATTACGACTTTGACAGTTATTTAAAGACATCAACGCGAGCGGAGCCACGGGTAAAAGCTAGTTACATAACAAAACTGAAACATAATTAACAATTGATTTAATATTATTATTTATTAAAATAAATCTAAACAAAACTTAACTCATCATAAAACGCAAATAAAAATAGTATAGAATGAAATTAATTTTAAAAAAAATATTTCTTCATTCCTCGCGTTTCTTTAAGTATATTTTTAAGAAGTACAGATCGGTCCAGCGTTTCATCGTTCAAAGGGCTTTTTAGTTTTGTTATAAATTGTCCTGCCGAAGAAAATGTTCGTTCATACTTTATACTTAGTAGGCTATTTCGTCATTAAATAGAAGTATATTTTTTTTCCAGGTATGGTTCACCACTTTCATAAAGAGACATTTCTTTTTTTGAATTTTCGATGACAGTATCTCAAATTAATAATCATTATTGGTGCATATCCCTTTTTGATAACTTTATTTAGATCTTCTGCTATACTTAATTGACTTTTGCACAAATTAAATCAGTTATTGAATCAGAATATGAATCCATTTCAAGTGTTCCCTCATTTGAAACAGAAAATCCAGTAGCATGAGCTGTTAGTAAATTTGAGGGATTTGAAACATCAAGTTTTTCAAACAGACCCGCCATTAATTTACGGTATTTAACAAAGGAAGGAACTGTGGCAAAATCTATTTCTGAGAAGACATTTATACCATTGTGTAAGCATTGTAGTGATCCAATCAATATGTGTGATGTTCTTTCATACGAGAAATGAGAGTTGCATATAGTTTTTCACTAAAATCATTTATAATAGCACAAAAAAAATTCTATGCACATCATTTGTTGAGAAAAAAATTTCAAAATATAATAAGTCCCCGGATTAGCTATTTCGTGATTTAAAGAAATACCAGGATCCGGGGCTGTCAACTTTATCTAAAATGTGCTTCCACTTGGAATACCTTAGTTTGTTTTCGAACATGCGACATTACCTCGGACATCAATTGCGCTTGGTTGTAAAAGGGTGTTACTTCGTGTAGTAACCGAATGCAATGCGTTTCCCTTTCATGCGGATTTTCTAAATTTTTAAAGAGATGTTTCCAAGTTCATTTTAAATTAACTATTCATTAAGTTCACTAGTTTCATATATAAAATGATTGATTTTCACATGCTCTTTATACAAATAAGACGTAGGAACATTAAATATGTAACGGGTACTATTTGCTTCTAATATTTATCTTAAAGAAAATATTCGTTATAACTGTGATTTTAGTTTAAAAACCGCTTTCTCTAGCGATGACTTCATTTCATGAAAATGTAACTACTACTTAAACTCTGACGTTGGGCATGTGAGGTTATTGGTTGAGCATTGATCGATAGATCGAAGAAGGAAAGGTGAATTGAGAATGAGAGGTCACGAGTCCTGAAATTAATATTCCTCGTAGATTCCATCAGGAGATCATCTTAACACCAAACATTATAGAGAGAAAAATGCATTTTCAATATGAAAGGAAAGAACTAAGTAAAGTAAAAAATTAAGATTGCAAAAATGAAATTTTTCACGCCTCTAAACACACACACACACAACAAGAACTAGTGTTGCTTTTTCTCAGACTTGCCATGAGACACGATTCATTTCTCAATTTTCTTTTCAGATTTAGTACCCTCGAAAGTCCAAAATGCTCTATTTGAGAATAAGGCGTAATATTGAATGCATAACTTTTAGTTTTGTCAACTGTATATTTCTCAAAGCTACGGCTGAACATACATCTAGTCCATTGCTGAAATAAATGTCATGGTCCTCGATCAAACATGTGGAATTAGCAACAAAAACAATAATTGTTTCTCGCACTCTCAACTAACCGTATATCAGGTAGGTATTTTGAAGCCAAGGTACTTATGAGGACCCCAAGACATCAGCATAAGTGATTTCCTGTTTATAATTGGTTTTTATACGTTTTATATAATAATATAAAAAGCATAAAGAATATTTTATAAGTTTTTAATTTTATACAATTTTCTTTATTTTTGTTTTATTTAAAAAAAAGAAACGTGAACTGTTCATTCATTACCTCATATTAAAAGAATTATCCAATTTAAGCTTCTAGTTTTCCTGATTCTCACATGTCCTAAAAGAGTTTTTTTTAAATTTGAATTCGTGTAATATCCACAAATCCAGCGTACGCATGAAACTTTAAAATGAGCCTCTGTTTTGGAATAAAGGAAATCATAGTAAAATAATTGGTCATTCTACGAACAAAATAAAAGAAGGAATAGATTTATTTTTTCAAAAAAATTTCCCTCTTTTTTATTTATGATATTAATATAGAAAAAAATATATGCAAAGTATTATCATAAAAATACGACGAACAACAGAATTTTCTAGTTCAATTGAGACTAATGTACCACTCGAAGGTATATAACATATTTTTCTCTATTAGTATATCAATGACAATAAAAAATGACCTTCTTAAATATTAGTTTCATCGCCTTATAAGTACTTGCATGTGTTATTAGTTCAACTGATTTTGATGCTTGGATTTGATACTTTCCTGCATTTGCTTACGATCAAAATTTATTTAATCCATGGGGAATATTTTTTGGAATGATTTTTCGTGCTCTGAAGCGACACGATCAATGCCACGTGGTGAAACAATGCTAGTTAAATCTCTTGAGTACTCAAACGTCCTCCCATTGGTGTGGTGTGATTAGGAGAGACAGTGCCAGATCAGGTGTCGACTTCCTGTAATTGAATAGTGCTATTCAGAGAGACTCACTAAAAATGTATACAAAATTTTGCTAAAAGCCAGTATATACTAGAGTATATAAAGAATGTGTCATGTAAGTTTTGTTGACATTAGATATATACTTTCTGAGAAAAGGTACATCGAACCTTCAAAAGTGACATTTTGAGAAAAACACATTTTTATTAAAAAAAATTACCTTATCAAAACATTCCAGCTCCATATTCCAAATTTTCAGCATTTTTTAAATTTTCATCTTCTTGTTTCATTTTTTTAAGTCTTTTTACTTTTCTAGTCTCCTTAGTTTTCTGTAAATTGGCATATCATACCCTTGTACTGCTCTCTTTGTCGAGATGTTCCATGCAGCATGTCGCATAATATCCTCGCTCTATGTTAAGTTTTTTCAAAATATCCAGCTTTGTTGCTTTCCCTTTATTAAAGGATGCAATAGCATCATATGTACCAAAGGAAAGTGTTTCTATGCGCACAAATGTCTTTTTGGGGACACGAGACCAAATAACATTATTAATGCTTTCATTCGGATACTGCGTGTTTCCATGCAAGCACTTTTTCAATAATTCTGGATCCGAAAGGTCCCTAAAAATAGGCCTAATGGCTTCAACAACAGCAACTGGAAGCTTATGTTTGTGGAAATAAAGTTTATTTTCCAATTGAGCCTTCTTACACTATGTGTCAAGACCTGATAGACAAAATCCATGCTGTGGATTTTTATCCTTAGATATTTTGTGAAGAAATATTGCCCATATATATATATAGCCTGTTTCATACACTTTACATTTGATAAATTTCTTCGAATGGCAAGACCATAATATGTTTGCAATTGATCAATAGTTGCTTCTGTTAATCTATTTTTGCCACATAATGCTTTGAAATCTGATAATTTTTGCCCCTCATTTTTGCTTTGAAACGTCGGAGGCGAGATTACATCCGTTTCATAACATGCCCTAAAGACATTTTAAAAAATGACGTCAAACTTCAAGCTGACCCAAGAGGAAGTGCAATGTTTACCTTTTTTCTGTCCATTTAAATCGGTGACTCGCGTTTAGACGATTCTTTAAAAACAAAATTTTAGCACTTCTAATTAAGCTTGAGATAAAAATGAGGTATTTTTGGAATCGTAATGAGCTGAAGAATTTAAAAATGCAAAAACCTGAAATTCACCTTTTAAAAAAATTTTTACCTTTCCAACTCCCCTTAAGAAAGCGCAATTTTTATGTAACTCTGTCCGAGCTACATAAATTTATAAAACGTCGATGCTCTTTTGTAGACTGATCAGTAAATTGATTCTAGTTAGCTATTTAACTAACATTTAAAAAATAATTACTTATTTAAAAAGACAAATGTACACACATTACAAAATTTTCCTGTAAAAACATACAACAAAATATAATTTGTACATGAAAGGAAAGATATAGCAATAAATTTTCCAGCAAATACTAGTAATAAATTAACTTTATAATGATGTTGAATGTTTAAAAAATTGAGCCAAAATAGCTATGTGCTAAGCAGGATCACACTCCAGAAAAGGCATTGAGTTGACACCGCATTTCCAAGCATTACTTTATTCTATCATTTTTATATAATACTCTATCATTTGAATAAAGCAAATTTAAAATATAAATGAAACAATACTGGTAAAAAAGTCGTCTGATATTAATAGATAAAAGTAGAATTTCTTCAGTCCTTTTCTTCGAATAATCGTTATTAAAAATACAATTTTGAAATTCAAATGTCCTTCTTTAAAACACTCTTCAAATTTTAACTCCCTTAGCTTATGGTAAAATATTGAAAAATGTTGATCCCCCGAAGATTTGGCAAATAAAAAAACTCTTATAAAAAAATCAATTCCTTCAACCAACCCACCAAAGTATTCTCTTAGTGTTTGTAGTATGAATGCAACAACGCTCATCGGGACTCTTCCAGAATTTTTCGAAAAAGTGGTTATTAATGGTTATGAGCAAAGCGATGACTTCTTAAACTGCTTTCATGTTTGTACTCAACACCACACGTTTCACATACGTATGGTTTTTCTGTATTATATGTGATCGAAGGCTTTTTTAGTTCACATTTTCGTTTAAATCTCATATCACATTCTTCACACTCAAATGGCCCCTCATCGGTATGAATAACTAAATGCTCATTTAGATTACATTTTCGAACCATAACTTACCATTGGAATGATTAAGATAATGCATATTTAAAGCATTAAAAGTACTGAATCTCATTTCAAACATTTCACACCTATAGGACATTCCTATGCTATGAATTACAGTATTCTTCACGGTTTTAGGATCCCGATAGAAGCTATGCTCATTTGCGTCGAGCGCGTTAAACGTTTGTCTCGCATGAGTACAACGATGAAGAAAACTTTATATAATTTTGTTCGAATTTTTTTTTCTCTTCAAATGAACCTCTTCTACTTTCCTGTTTAGCGTTCTGATAGCGTTCCAATTCCATTCTCTTTAACGTTTAAAGTTCGACCGGGAATTTTTAGCTCACTTGATGTTTCCTTTGAATTAACATTAGAGCACTTCATAGACAAATAAGATGCGGACATATTAACTCGATCATCACGTTTGCTCGGAGTTCTTCCAGTGAGATTGCGTTCATTTGCCGAGGATACTCTATGTGGTGGCGCGCGCGCGCGTTTCGTCTCTTCGTAAACTACATTCGATCTATCGACGGAAGCCAAGTCTATTGGATTCATTTTAGCATATTTCTCAAGATTTAAGTCTATTTGGTTAACTCTTTTGTATTGGGGAAGGGAAACTCCCTCCATCAGTGATCTATTTTCAAGTGGATTTGTTACAAGTGGTACATTTGCGTTGACTTGTGAATTTAATGCATTCTTGAAATATTCTGCCTGACAAAATTCAGATTATACAGATTGTTGATTCGTGTAGGAATACTAATAAATTGTATCATTACTAAATTGAAAAGAGATAAATTCATGTGACATCAAAGGAAAAGTTTTCATGATCTGCATATTACAGTCTCACTCCATTGTCTTTTTCCTGAAGGTAGTTGATTTGTTTTGGAGTATGGATTCACTTCTAAAGTATTAAATTTCTTTTCGTTGATTTCAGGCGACACAAAAGGAAGAAATGTATTACTTTGTGCGTTATTTTCTCTCCAATGTCTTATTCCAGAAGATGTGCATGGTTCATCTATATTGTAATCTGAATCTATGTTATTGGGATGTTTAATTCCACTGTAATTGTTGAAGTTATTAGGATCCGGCAGCACACGCAATGCACAACTTTCGTTTGGAGTTTCAAAACGTATTTGATTTGCGCTGTTGTTAAGAAAATCAAAGTTCATGCTTCCAACTTCTGCAGGCATGTCAGTCAACAAATACTTATTGTCGTCTTCATTTACTTGGACCTTTCCCGTGAGACCTTCATGTGAGATTTGAAATGCATCGCTAACGCTTTGACACATCAAAAAGTCGTTCATGTTTCTATTCATAAGCGTTTGCTCATTTTGAGTACCGCATTCGTGATCAAAATACGGTTAAAAACCTGGGAAGACCAGGTTACAAGATGGGAATCTAAATGCAATTGAAAAGCAGTCATTCATATTTTTTGAAAAAAATATCGAAACTGATATTCAAAATATAATTACTAATTTCATGATTTGAATAAACACACACAAGGGTTAAAATTATTAAACTGGGAATTTTTTCTTTGGCGTTTACAAATAAGTCATTTATTTGATTGAATGATTGAATTGCTTTACTGCATGAAATATTTAAGATGTTAATTGGCTGATTTTTCAGACTCATTGCCAGGAAATGAAAGTTATATACCTATAGATAGATACATGTATCAAAATTTATGTGTGCGCATAATTATCTTCTACCTTTTTTCCAACCCTTATATTTACTGATCTGTAATTTAAGGAGCTGTTTAAAAATAATAAACTTTCTAAGACCTTATTTTGTGCAGTAACATAGTCTGAAGTAAACTGTCTATCTTGTGATACTAAAAATGAAAATTCTTTTAGCTTGACTTTTGGCTGTATCAAAAGGACTTTTATTTGACTACTATCGTGTGTCATATATAAGTAGAATTATATAGAAAAACTTAAGTTTCAATTGGATAATCATTTTTTTTTTTTAATGTGAAGTTTTCTGTCAGTGAACGGATGGAATCCCTTACTGTTGCAAAAGAAAAAATGATTTGTATAAAAAAAAATGTTTAAAGTATTTGAACCATTTTATTCTGTAAGGGACTTTTCAATCAAAAGGTGTAAATTGAGACGAGTGCATTTCCCTTAATTACTTCATAATAATTGTATTAACAGAAACAACAGAAACTTAAGTAAACTTTTTTCGTTTAAAAAAATATTTACAACGCTCGGGAGCAATTTCAGCTTTAATCTATTTAATTTTGCAAATCTAGAGCCCACACTTTTTTTAAAATCCAAAACGGAAGTTGAAGCTCTTCTAGAAGTACATGTAAATATAGTTGAATAATTTGGAATAAGATTTAATCAAAAAACTGATTTTGATTAAATGTATTATGGTCCAACGTATAAAGAAACCTACTTGAAAGGGTATGCTGATCTTGAAGTAAAACAAATGCCCGGCACTTTGACCAATAAAAATACCAGTTGAAAATTTTGTCGCAACTACATGAAGACAGCTTGTTGGGAACGCAGAAGTGAAATAACGTTCTGTGAAAGTTCTCGAAGATATTTCACTTGAAGGATTTAACCATATAGAGTTTCTTCTGCTCTCCTGTGACCGCGGTGGCTTACTGGTCAAGACCACGGACTTGTGACTGGCATGTCATCTGTTCCGGCCTAGTAACACTGAAGAACCGCCGAACATATGAGGCCAATTCACATTAAGGATGTCGATGCTCATACAGTCACCCAGCAACTTCAACTCTGCTTACTTTCAAAGCAGATAAAGGTAGGTCTCTTAGAACTGAAAGGAAAACGATGTATCCTGTGTATTGGATATGCCGTATTCTACAAAATAGTGTATTTTACACTTTTATCCATACATACTGTGCATCAGTTGAAGAACGGGGACCCAGAGGTACGTAAAATGTTTGCACTTCAGTTGCTTACTCGAAAAGTGGTTGACGTCACACTTCGCCATGGAACATTCTGTGAAGTAACGAAGCCCACTTTTGCCTGGATGACCACGTTAACACCCACAATTGTTGGATTTGGGCAGTGGAAAATCCTCACGCTTTCCAGGAAAAACCCATGTAACCCGAAAAAGTGCCGGTATGGTGTGGTTTCACACAACTACCTTTCTTATATATTGGACCTTATTTCTTTGAACAGATAAAACCTAATGGAATACAAACCTGTTCCGTCACAGGAAAACAGTACCACGATATGCTGAGGGATTTTGTAATTCCAGTACTTCAACAGCGTGGATGCCTTCAGGATATAAATTTCATGCAGAATTGCGCCTCTCTGCACATTAATCGCCGTGTAAAGTATTTGCTAAAACAGCATTTCACAGATGCACGGGTGATCAGCTATCATTTCTCAACAGCATGGCCTCCTCGTTCACTGGATATAACCTGTGTGACTTTTGGTTGTGGGGTTATCGAAAGGACAATATCTACCGCCATAGGCTATCAACTCTGTCAGATCTGAAGGACAGCATTCGGCCCCATGTTTTAGATATTCCGGCAGATTTACTCTGGTCAGGTAAATCGTACCCATACAACATAGTCGTCAAAATCGATAGATTCGATTGCATAATTGATAGAATTTCCCTCAGAATTTCTTATACATTTTTCTTAAATAATTCAATTTTTTTGTGTAATGGGCCACGACCTGGAAAACATGAGGCCAGTGGCCCGCAGGTTGAGAAACACTGGTTTGCATTAATGGGAATAATTGACTTAAGTATACGTTTGTGACCGTATCTAAATAAGCTAATAACAGCCTCCGAACAGGAATGATCACTTTTTTCTAGTGGTATGTTACATGCTTAAGAATCCATAGGTCATGGGTTCCAATCCTCCGACATTAGTCAGCTTTGCTAAAAAGAAAAAAGCAAAGCATTCTTATGTGTCTCGACGCAGTTAACAGTCGTCAGACTCACTTGACGCAACAATAACAGCATACATGCTCGTCATAGCAACATATGTCTCGTTCGTTTGCCTATCCATCGACTCACTGGTGGGAGAGTATTGTGGTGGTATCTAATTAAGCCAGAAACAGCCTCCGGACAGGAGTGATCACTTTTGTCTAGTGGTATGTTACGTGCTTACGAATCCGTAGGTCGCAGGTTCTAATCTCCGACACGTTATTAATACTAGGAAATCTAATTGAAACAAATGAAAAATAAGTTAATTAATTACAGAGAATTCTCTAAGTATATATAAATAATAATTCCATTTTTCATCAAGAGCCACAGTATCCTTTTCTGTGTACATCAAATCTAAGGTTTAATTCATACCACAAACATATATAAAAAGAAACCGAATATAATGATTCATTGCGGAATTTCTCTTAAGGTGACATTTACATGTATTACTATCTTTTAAGAAATCAATCAGTTTAAGGAAATTGATCAAGTATGTCAAATTTGTAACGAGAGGTACGAACAAAAACAAATACACCTGCTCTCCCCTTCCATGGAAAATAAATACATTCGGTGAAAAATTCGATAAAGGCCAAAATTAGGTTATTGGGAATTCGATAATAGGGTGAAATATTTGTTCAAGTAAATTCAGATCGCGTGAAAAATTAGAAAAATTGAGCAACTTAAAGAAATAGAATGATGTTAAGAATGAAACTATTAAGTATTGATCCATGTAAAAATGGAGTGTTTGGAAATAAAAGATATTTTTTATTTATAGAATTGAAATACTTATACACTCAGATTGATGAACCTAGAAGTGAAAAGCAATACAATTCATCCGTAATGGATAAAATTGGATGTTAAATGGTCTAGTGTGTTACTGTTTAAAATGAGAAAAAAAATGAGTGGTTTCTAATAAAAGTGTCCTAACGTTTATTTCCTTCTGGCGATTACTTTCTTTCTATACTGGGTAATTTAAATATGCTTTAAATATGCTTAAGGAAAATTACGAACGTATTAAACTGAAAAAATGAAGCAATAGCATGGTTACTACTTCTTAATTTCGATTCACAAAAATGACTGAGAATATACTAAAAACTATACAAATCAAACAAATTCAAGCATAACAATTTCGAGCAAAACAAAAGCTTAGAAATTGTTTCAAAAATGACCATCTGCTTATCTACAGCCTTCAGGTCTTTGGTGTTGTGGTCGGCATATTCAGAAAAAAAAATATCGTGAACGCAGTTACCCATTGCTCATGAATTTTTGAACTCGTCATCGACGATATCAAGTCCTAGGTTCAAGCCCTTGAGCTACTAAAAACCTTCGTATAATGGTTTTGAGGCTCATTAAATGCGTCAAGACACAAATTCTTCAAGTTGATGTGTTGTTGAAGTCTTATGGCCGAGATGTCAGTTCATACAGTCAGTCAGTCCCTCATAACTTGATCGTTGTTCGAAATCACGAAGTCTGTCGCCATTAGTCATTGTTTATCTTCAATTCAATCAAACGTAATCTGGTGATACTGTTAAGTACTACTCCCCTGCTTCCAACCAGCAATTAAAATTCTGATATCTCAGTCGTCAAACCGAATAGGTTGAAAGAAGACAACGATCACACTAGCCAGTTAGCAATAGCACTAAATTCACATTCGGCAAGATGTCTTCCTCGAGCTGATCTTTCGTAACTCTTGACCTAACTATCCCAAACATATATTGTGTAGAAAGTCTGATGCTCGTTAATGGACTAAGAACCCTCACCTTGGGTAGGAAGAGAAGTCTCCCACTTAGATATCGACCTCGTCATATGAACTCTGTTCGCACTTACGAGCAGATCAAGAACCTAAGGTAAAGCTTAAATAAGGTAAGTCGTAGTTTGCTGAGACTCTTTTTTGGTCCCTATAGTCTTGTTTCCTGATCATTACAGCGACAGTGAGTTTCAATCATGCCATGCGATTTTGTTTTTGCAAATTTGAAATGATGCATTCTATATGTTTGTAATCTTTAACTGATGTTCCTGTATTATTTTATGTGTACGTCAAGTTTTGTTATTTAACAAATACTTATAGATTTAAAACAGAGTTTAAAAGTGTAATTTTAGTTCTCTCTGAAAGAACCCACTTGTGTTCATCACGTGAACCTCCTGTATTTAAGGTAACAGAACACCTTCGAAGAAAATTTTTTGAATTAACCCGAATTTTGCTTGTTAATGCATATTTTATGACCTTATGGGTCTTTAAAATCAGAAAAACACCCAAGTGTAAAGTCTTGTTAGTGCACATTTTTTCTGTGAAAGGGGTATTTTATGAAAAAATAAGCAAAAATAAGACTTTACGCAAAACATGATAACTGAAAATAAAATAAATATATTGACATTTTGTAAATTGAATAATATAGCATACAACCTTATCTACGGAATAGACACTTATTTTGGTAATATAACCATTACGTGAGAAGCTATTGTGTTTCGAGCTTCTTAACGTTGAAATTTTCTTTAAAAGCTATTGTAATTTTCACTTTATTGCTGTATAAAAAAATGTCTACTCAACATAAAATCTTAAGAGAAGTCTATTCTCTGTATTAGTATTTAAAAAACATGTATATAAAATTTTTATTTCATCCAAGCATAACTTTTTGAGATATTGTGCTTTGCGGTAAGAAAAAATGTAAAAAAACTCATTTTGAGAAAACGACAAAAATAACATTAAACTAATCTGATTACAAGAAAACACTTACTTTCTTATTAAAATGCACCAGATTTATAATTATCTCCATCTTTAACTTCTAAAACAATATTTTTTTTCTTTTTAAGGGCTCTTAAAATTTTCCTATGTTTCTTTGTTTTGGGGTCTGCGTTATGAATCGATTCACGGATTCTGCATTTATCTAAATGTTTATATCCCCGTAAGGTAAACACCCCAGGATTTTCAATATTCATCTTATTAAAAACTTTGAGGCACCCATTTAATCCCTTATTGAAATGTATAACAGCATCATACGACCCAAATTTAATTGTTTTGAGCGAAACAAATACTTCTTTCGGAACTTTTTGCCACAGTATTCCGTTAAAACACTCATTTGCATTTTGCGTGCGTCCATGTAAGCACTTACTTAATATCTGTTTGTCGCATAGTTCTAAATATACTGGTTTAATTTTATTTAAAACATCATTTGATAAACCAGCATATTTTGTGGTACATTTTGTTCCATTTGCCCCCCCCCCCCCGCTGAAAATAACACCAGCTGTCTTTCCCTATTGGGCACTGACCATGCATCGGTTTCTTATCACTTGATGCACAGTGATATAACGCAGCAATTACATTTTGCTGCATGGCATTTAAGTTACCGACATTACTGCGTACAGCAATTCCGTAGTAATTTTGAAGTCAGTCGATAAAATTATCAGTTAATTTGCCTTTACCAGACAGTCCTTTAGTTTTTGTTTTTAGCTTTCTTACACGCGAGCCCACTCTCTTTTGTACATGGCCAATGTACTCAAACTTTGTCACACTGTTCATTCCATAAGTGTCTTTCACACTCATGAAAGCTTTTGAGTCACCATCCATATAATATTGAGTGTATTGAAGTCCGCGGTTTGTTTCTGACCGAAGAAATATTCGTGAAGCCCCCACAATTTCCATTTTTGACGAAGATCCCGTAAAGTTACACTGACATGTGGTCGGCTTTTGACGACTCATATTCAGAGTTTCTTGGCATAGTCTGAAGTCTCTTACATGTAGGACGACATAACTTCTACGTCTAACACCTTACCAGTATCAACTGATATTGCAGCAACA
The DNA here is from genome assembly GCA_019973975.1 of Trichonephila clavata. NCBI lineage: Eukaryota > Metazoa > Arthropoda > Arachnida > Araneae > Nephilidae > Trichonephila > Trichonephila clavata. Next base: position 27,776 of record BMAO01017318.1, read on the forward strand.
CAACCATTCATAGACGTATAGCCTCGACGCTGCCATGTGCCATCCACAGATATGCCACATTTTACAAAATCAGATGAAAAATTTTGTTTTATATCCGCAATTTCAGTAGCAGCTTTTTTCATGGATTCCTCAGCTACTTCCTGAACCACTTTTAAAAGCTTTGCTTCCTGATTTTTGAAAGCAGTTTTTGTCAGTCGAGGCAAATTTAATGTTGAGCGTAATTTAAATGCACCAGCAAAACCCTTGCCTATCTGCCGCATACCATATACTAGCCTGGTATTTATGACTGGTGCATTTACAACTTTTTTTGATGAAGCAAATGCAAAGAAAAAGTCACAGCATTCATATTTTAGTGTAAAATGAGAGCATAATCCATACATGGAATCCTCAAAAAGCTCTACTTTTTCAGCAAAACATTTTGGGCAGCAAAGTTGAGAAAATGCATCCACAATAAGCTCAAGATTAATGATTCTGTTACCAAACAGAGGACCAGGCATTTTTTCTGCAGTTGACATACTCTCATTTCTCAATTTTGAAGAACTAGCAGTGCATTCAGGAACAGGTGTTGAATTGCTGTTATTTTCAGAAATTTTTGTGTATTTATTTCCAAAAAATTGTCTCTTACGCTTTCTAGCAATACTTTTAACCATTTTCAAGCAAAAATAAAACAGAATAGAATTATTTTTTAACTTTCTACGCTGTCGATTCTTTCAGTATGAAAATCAAACATATATGTAAACAAAGTCACTAAACAACAAATTTAATGCCAGATTTTATTCATAAAAAAGGAAAAATGTATTTCCAAATACATTTATATTTATTCTCAAATATTCTATTTTAATTTCTGACAAAATATTTGTGTATTAATTTTCATATTTCATGTCATATACCATGAAAGAGAAACGTAAACAAACAATTTGGGCCACTTCCGGTTAGCAGAAAGGCATTTCCGGTCAGAGAAATTCATGATCAAGTAATATTAAAAAAGCTGTAACTTGGCTTCTAATTAAGCTAGAAACAAATTTTTACAGATTTAGAAAGATAAAAGATTGAATTTTAATATTTGATCAAAAACGAAAAATTGATATTTTGACCGAAAATTTAGTTTTAAAGGTGTTCTGTCACCTTAAAAGCCACTAAGCCTCTCTAAAATATGGTACATGAAACCAAAATACTGATTACGTTCCTTACTCATTTATAAAAAAAAGTTTGTCAATCTCTTCAGTTTGTTTATATGAATTGTTTCTAAAGAGGGCTGTTGTGCAAACCAAGTCAAAGCGACATATACAGGAACTTAAAATATTTTTTAATGATAATTCATAATTTTATAACCTTTTACACTAGCTTTAATAAATTTTTGAAATAATATATGTTTGTGACGACTCATTCTAAAAAGAGAATTTTAATTCCGTTAAAAAAAAAATACAATGTGATCTCCAGAAATATATTATTGCAACATGTGGGAGGAAATATATGCCCATACCATATTAAGACACTTGGGTTTTTTTCCTCGATTAAGGAAGAAAAAAAGTGAAATTTGTGCTACTGTATGCTTTCATAAGATTTTCCTCTATCTCTACAACAATTTATATTACCAATATCCGCCCCTTTGTTTTTCTAGAAGAACGTAACATTTCTATCTCGTGAATTGTATGCATTCCGTGTTGGTTTTAATGATGAATGTCTGGATGGAATAATTCATAAATAAAAAATTTAAGAATGACGCAATTCGGCATCATTTTTAAAAATTAACTAAAACTGAGCTCATTGATCCACAAACCCCACAAAAACAATATATATTATAAAAATTCGGAATCCGTTTGGTGGTGAAATAGTTGTAATCCAAAACTCTATCGTTACTGATCTTGGCAGAAAAATATAGCATAATCTTTAAGTAAATATTGTATTCCTTTCTTGAACGTTGTCACACGCCATGTGATAAAGTGAAAAAACTGCGTAATGGAAATAGAAAACATAATTATTATATATTTCCTGTAATTCACCTCTCTTTAATTTATGTAGCATGCAAAAATGTAATATTTTTCATGATATAAATATAATTTTTCAGAGTTAATTCCAGATGAAATTAAGCAATATGAAGCAAGTAAAATGACCTTTGAAGGGAAAAAGTGACAAAATTGTGCCAACAGCTTGATTCTCTTCATTTTGTTTCCATTTAAATATGCAGTGATGATTTGCTGAATTAACAAAAAATAAAGGAATAGGTTAGAGAGAAGTAGGATCAGAACATAATTATGATATTTATCAGAAACACAATTAAATTGGAAATCAATTTAAAAATTACCATTCTTTTAAGTTTAAATCTATTAAAAAAATGAGTACGTTAACGAATTTATTTCAAGAGTAAATAAAAATAATGAATTACATATTATTATTAATTGAAGTAACAAAACAATTTGACTGGAATTAAATAGACTTAGCTTTGACCAGATTGTTATCAAAAGCGTGAAAAGGCAATCACCTGAAACAGTCAGTTAAGCCTATTTAGCCAAGGATTACTGAAAGTGATAAAATAGGCTTAACTTTAAATAAACTATGTCAACATTTTAAAGGCAGAAAAAAAAATCGTGTAGCTAACACTAAAATTGAATTGCTGAAACACTGCTGTTTTACGATATATTTGCTTGCTTGTTTGTTTTTAATTCTTTTACGACATTTCAAAAAGAGTTTTGCAATTTTGCTAAAAAGAACACGTGCGTGGATAAATATCAGGACAAACAATTGTACTGCTGACAAAAACGCATTATTAGATTCAAGAAAAATAATTGGAAATTAATTTATAGCATTATGGAAGCTGTATGTGAAGTAATATCGTTAGAGCTAGGAAAATGAGCTACGGATATCTCCAAAATTTAATTTAAAAATAACAATATTTAAAAAAGATTAAGTCAATTCCTACTTAGGTCAACAAAGAAATTTTTTATTTTAGTTACTTTTTTTATTAAATAGTTACAATTAATATAAATATCTATATGCATATGATAGAATCCCAATATTAAGTGACAAAAAAGAAAGCGATTTTCCTTGCAAATTTTCATTTTCCTTTTTATACAGTGTGTTGTATTTTTGTTTGTTTGTTAATTTTTATTCATCATTAAGATTTAATTATTCTAGTACACATAGTAAAAAAAAAGAAATCACATTCTCAGAAATTAGGCCATCCCAGGTGGTCTTCGAACCCACGACCTTTGGATTACAAGTCTAACGCGCTATTCGTCGCGCTACAGGGACACAACGAACGATTTTCCTTTCTATATATGCTATTGGGATGTTGTTTTTGTTACTATTTATTCATTTTTTATTTAATTAATGGATTAATATTTGAAAAAACTGTATTAACATCAAGTGTCATCCATATATATATATATATATATATATAGGGAAACAGTAAACTTATAGTATATAGTAGGAATTGAAAGAAAAAATTTTAAAGCAGATTTTGAAACAAATTCTGTTTTACTCACTATCTACTATTATTTCATACAAATTAAGCATAATAAATTTCACATGTCTAGATTTTTCGGTTTTTGTGCTGCATTGAATGTGAGTGCAAAAACATATATTCATTAGCATAAATTGAAAGATATTAAGCTACATTGAATCATTGTTTCTGTAAGTGAAATAAGTTGACAAATTAATACGTATATTAGTTATAAAACATATATTATGAAATATGGATTCTGAACTCGTTCTTGACAAATGAAAGCGCTTCTCTTATCATACTTGCTGTGAGAAATTAACTGCAGCTTCAATTCCATTGATGGATTGGAGACGAATAATTCCCTTTCAGCATCAATCAAAGTCACAGGTTGGGCCTTTAATCGTTATCGCAGATAAGGACTCCTAATACCACGGCATCACAGAAATATTGGTTATTATCGTTCAAATCATACCCGTATCCTCAAGAGTAGTTTATCGTATAAAGTTTAATATCTAACCGAAATCAGTATTCCATTATTAGTACTTTTATGCAAGAAAATAAATTCAGTTTATATATTCAGAAATGTATTTTCAATCCGGAGGAAAAGAAATATTTTCCCCTTGTAACTACGTTTATTAATTGAACCAACCGCGCTTATTTTTTATCTTTTATTAAATCAATAACAGTTAATAATTAAAGACATTAGTCAAAAATAAATAAGCTAGGATATTCTTTTTTAAATATAAGAATTATAGTTTAAGTTTTCTGACGAGAAAAAAGAAGTAAACAAGATACCAGTCATTGGCATAGCCAAGTAATTTTAGCGCGTTTTTCACATGTATTTTACAATAGGAAAATTCGGGAAAACTATGGGAAAATTTAAATATGATTCGGCTCGTCTAGGGCACAAATGCGATCCAATGCCAAAAACCCGAAGTCAATTGGTTGCTTATTGGCTGAGAAAAAGGTACGACAAAATATGGAATGTGAAGACGGAATTTGCGTTCTAATAGCGCTTTTGTTCCACTACGTGAAAAACGCGCTAAAAACTTGCTGAAGATATGGTTAAGTTCCATATTACGCGAATAACAGTTTTTTTTTAAAAAATATTTTAAATTTCTAATGGCAAGATCACAAAGAGCATTGCAGTGAGTGCTACCCGAAGCCACGTAATTCTAAAAGAGTAACATTCAACATAAAAATGAGACACTTGCCACATTTCAAGAAATACATTTCCGGATGTCTCTTGTATCTTTTGAATAACGGTAAATTTTTTTCGGACAGTCTATTGTTTGCTGATTAAGTTCTTTTTTGGGGGGCTATGTGAAGGTCTTTTAAATTTGCAGAATGTGAAGGAGGTCTATAATTTTTTTAGAGGAGTCGATCATCAAATAATCTTAAAAGGTGTCTCTGGTTTCACAGCTTGTATAGCATATTGCATCATTTTAGGGCCCTTTAAACTGACTGTAAGGTATTTTTGAAGAACTATATCCTCCTCTTTTCCATAGAAGAATATATCTAAAAATAATATTTGTAGTGGTTCTCAACGTAGTAAATGTACTTTATGAACAGGCAATTAAATAGTGTATTGCAGCGTTTCTCAAACGCTGGGGTGCACCCCCAAGGGGGCATGACAATCCTAGAAAAAGGGCACGAGTGTATCGAAATGCCGAAAACAAAAGATTATTTTAAAAATATATATTAATTTACTGAAAGGAAGCCAAACAAAATTAAATCCGACATAATAAAAAATACACATTTACACTGATATAATACCCTTACAAAATGTATCAGTACTGCACAATGTACTTCATAATTAATTTAACAGTACTAAGTTAAGAACAAGCTTGAAAATTACCAGTGACCCTATGGGCATGTCATAAAATTATGTACAAAATTTAATACTTATCTTGAGAGTTTGTTCATTTTATAAGTAGAGTCGTATCGTATATATCGTTTTACGTTAAAGTGTATTATTATTGAATTCAATGCATTTTTATTGTATGGGGAAGGGAGGGCACGATGAAAATTATGACTGAAAAATGGGTCGAAAGTCTAGAAAGTTTCAGAGAAGCACTGATGTATTATATTTTCATTAAAATACTTACCCTAAAACTGATGTATTGTACTCATTAACAACTTTAATTCATACTCCACGTATCACTCACCCTTACATTATATTAACGCAGGATCACTCGCATCTTTTTTTTTCTGATGCCGAGTCATCGTTCTTTCAAACTGATGATACCATCTACGAATGTTATTATCGTTTGGTGGTTGGCAAACTAAACTTAATGCGAAACGCTCATTGCACAGTGATAGCAGATTCTGTCTTTGCAAACTGGAGAACATAAGACGCTTTCTCTTCAATAGTCACCATTTTCTACTAGCACGTTGATCGGTAGGGAAGAAGGAACAATTAACATACGTTTCGTGCGCTTGCGCACACAAGCCGGCAAACGAAAATGATGCTCTTTCATTCGATGTATGATTAATACTTATAAGTAATATGTATTAAACATACAAAAAGGGTTAAAACTCCGATATTCATTTAGAAACACCCTGTATTTAATGATTAGAATGTGCTTGTATTGTTTCGCACAAACTATTGATCACTGATTCTGTTGAACTATCTGCCGTAGCATTTCATATTAGGTGTTTAAAGTGCTTCCATTTTTCGTTATTTATGCAAAATGCTTTGAAAAAGTTTTTTCTTTTAAATTTCTCAATTCCCGAATGAGTAATTGAGAGTAAAATTTTTTTAAAAATTATATTTACAGTCTAAAGCAACACGAGGGCTGTTGAAGATTGAACTCGTGCACTCATGATAGCAATGAGTTCGCGTGTGTAGATGGATGCGGTTTTGTCCTACTTGAATTTGATGGCATTAATGCTCTCTGTTTGGATAAATAAAGAAGACACCTGCTCCTCCTCTATCGAGATTTGAGTCGGATGAGCCGTCAGTGAGTGAGTCAGTGAATATTAACGTCGCGCTGTTCAGCTACACGAGGGCTTTTGGGGACGGTCCGCGTAATTTTGAACCATGGTCAAGTGACTCGGACGACACCTGAGTCATTTGCCGCTTAATTACGAATAGTCTAGCTAAATTAATTCTCGCAAAAAAGGGTATTAGACGAAAAACACAAAAAAGAAATTTTAAACCCGTAATTTTTCAGAATATTTTCAGAGTGCTTTCAGTGATTACATTTTATATTTCTCTCTATATCCGGCATAAAAATTTTGATTGATCTTTTATCTTTTTCTCTTAAGTCTTCTTTTAATTGAAATAAATTTATTATTGTAATGAAACATTATCTTTATCAGATTACTAAAATAACTTTCATAGAACTATTATATATATTATATACTCGATCAGCTGGCCACGCGTTGCTGTGGCTTTGTTTTAATACGTTAGTAAAATATTATTCTAAGCTATTCAGTGCAGTCAAATTAATCTTCGTTTATAATTTTGGAGGGTTGGAATAAAGTATAAAAAAACAAATTATTTTAATTTTGCATTTCATTCATCTGTTATTTGTGTGTAGTATAATGCAAGGATTACTAATGAAGTCGTTACGTAACAACATATCAAAATTTAATTTTATAAATGTGGTAGATATCGTTGATTCTTTGCAATTTTTAAAATTATTTTTCCTATTTTAAAGTGTAACAACCAATAATTTTATGCAGCTAATAGGTGCACAATATTTTTCGGTACTCCGTATTTTGCTAACTAAAATAAATCCAACGGTTTCCGCACACGTGAGCATGTAACATCTTTTTGCCAATTCGAGAAACATGGATTTTCTAAGTCCAAGTATCAAATGAATATTGTTCATGTTTCAAAATCATTTATGGTCATCGCAAAAGCCAAAAGAATCGGGAATTAAAGCCTTTTGAATGGTATTAGGGATTCTGACGGTATCAGTGGAATACGTGGCAACAGATTCCGTAGTAGCAGAACCGAATTTTTGTTTAAACTTTACAGTCAAAATGTATGTTTCAAGAATTTCCCGGTATAATTCTTCTGATGATCAAACGTGCACCGTTGCATTATCAAGGTGAACTTAAGTGACGCTGATAATAACCAGGGAACCAACCGAAGATTGTGTGGTGACATTCCTGATACATCCAGAGAATTCAAGTACTTGGTTGGAAAGTTTACGGTTCTTTTTTCCCCCATCAACAATAGTATTGATTGGTTTAAAGGGCGTTGGATCAACTGGCAACAATCCTGTGTTTCATAGTATATTGCTTCACAATATCAACAGATTTTCTGATTAAGTAACTGGATTACAGAGGTAATAATTATCTAATAATACAATAAATCCGAAAGATTCTCTCAATTAGTACCTTTTTGCCTAAAAAACATTAAAGAAATCGTCTGGTTATTTCATACATTTTCTATTGGGATGAAGTTCTACTTCACTTTTTCCAATATTCAGTAGTTGGTTAAGAAATATTTGCTCAGACTGATCATCTTGCAAATAAACTCGCGTGTTTATGGTCAATCAAAGTTTTTCCACGTTTCGCCATAAAAACGATTGTTTTAAACAGGCGTTAACCTCGTGAGCAAAAGTGGAGCGTGGAATGGCTGATAATGTCTGTCGGAAATCACTAGACAGTAATACAACAGCAAAACCGAATATTCTCTCTTTGCTATTTAAATCTTGCAAAGTTCTATGTAATGCTTTCAGTGAATGTTTATAGGTCATGATTAAATTCATTGGCAATACTGTAGCCAATCCACTCTTTTTTTCAATGGTACACATTCCATCTTGTATTTTATGAATTTTCAATGGTAGCTGATGCGGAATGTGCAGTTTTTCCACCATCTAACAAAATGACAACAATGCCCGAAGATGCAATTCTCTATTGCAATCATATTTTCACACGACTGCACCTGAAAGTTTAGTTGCTTTAGGGAATGAAAATCCGGAGGTGTGTGGAACTCTGACGCAAAGTTATTTGACCTCATTCCAGGTATATCCAGAAAATTTACGGAACCTTTTGAAATCCGTATTCAGATTCTCGTTCCCACCCCGAGAAATATTCGGTGCCCAATTTCGACGACGCCCCTGCTCCTGTAAGTTCAGTCTCTGAAGAGGGACATTTTACAGTCGGCCGTAATTATCCGTGAAAGTTACGGGAGTTCCTAACATCCGATTTCAGATTATTCTTTTTTCCCATCCAAAAAAACACCAGGAAATCATTTCTCTCTGCTCAAAAATTTTAAAGCAAGCCCCTTCCACAGTTCATGTAAAATACTTTTGTTTGGCATTATTTGAGGTAGATATGAGATTATCTTGAATTGGATTGAGAATATATTCGGATCGGCAGTTCCGAAATACAATCAAGGTCCTCTTCTTACGTCTTTACGTCGGCAAGTTAGGCTGGTACTGCAGTCCGAGAATATTCCGTTCCCCGGTATTATCTGGCAAAAATACATAAATTTCTATATTCGATTTCAGACTCACATAAGCCATCTCAAATTAAACCAGGAATACACTTTTCCCGCTGCAAGACTTTAAGGGTGAGCTCCTGCACTGGTTTGTGTTCGAGACAGTCATCCTGAATTACCTGGCAAAGGTACTGTTATTTCTCAGATTGAATATCAGATTCGGATTATATGTTTTGAAACACACCAGGGACCAAGAATTCACGATCCAAGGCTTTTAAGGCAAGCCCCTGCTACGGTGTGTCTAAAATACGGTCTACTGGCATTACCCGGTAAGTTTTTGAACCTGATAAAATTCAATTTCAGATTCTCATTTCACACTCCGAAATGCACACGTAGTTGAGTTTTGTTGCTCCAGCGCAAGCAAGTTCAGTCGCTAGAGAGAATGAAAATCTGGACGCTGGACTTGAATCATATGCCTTTTCTCCTAATTCAGACAATATCCGGCAAGTTTAGTGGAGTTTCTGAAATATGATTTCAAATTATCGTTTCCCGCCCCCAGATACAACTGGAGATTACTTTTGTGCACCTGAGCAGGCAAGTTCAGTCCCTGGAAGGGGCATTAGGGTCGTCCGGCATTATCTGGCAATGTTACAGTAATTTCTAAAATTTGATTTCATACTCTCGTTCACTATCCGGAATTACAACAGAAACGCACTTTTCCCGCACCAAGACATTAAAAAGGTAAGGTCTTGCCACGATTTGTGTAATAAATGGCTGTCCCGAATTATCCGGCAAAGTTACAGTTATTTCTCAGATTGGATATCAGATTCGGATTATCTATTTCAAATTACGCTAGAGTCAAAGTTTTCACGATTCAAATCTTTTAATGTAAGCCCCTTTTATGTTGTGTCTAAAATACGGTCAGCTAGGCTTATTTGGCAAAGGTACGGTTATTTTTGGAAACTGACTCGAAAATCGGATTCCACACCCCAAAATAAGCCAGGCACTTAATTTTCGTCTGTTTTCATTTGCTATAACTGATTCCACAGACACATGAGCATTGGCACAGTTTGTGATTATTCTCTTACGGGACTATTGGCAAAATCTGGCAAAGTGTTTTCCGTATTCTTCACATTTACGGCAATAAAAAAATTATGGCGTGATTAATTGAAGTAAAAACTGTCCTATGTTTTAAGTTGGACGAAATGACACACAGTATGGAAAATTATATTATAATCGGTTGAGTAGTTTTGGAGTCCATAGCGCACAAACACTGTGACACGTAATTTTTTATATATAAAGATATGTAATTCTTTCTATATTAAGTTTTCCACGGAGTCTTGTACTTAATGCCATTTGCCATCCCAATAAAAAAGGTCTTTCACCTAAATTCTGTTTTGTGATACTATTCGTCTGTTTTTAATCTGTATGTATAGGAGAAAAGTGACTGACTCTCTCATCACAAAATATATCCCAGGTACTATTAGTAAGACCCACCATGCAGAGTGATGTCCGCGGTAGCCAAGTGGTCAAGGTATCGGATCATGCCTGTCTTGTCACGAGTTCGAGCCCAGTACCACTGAAGATCCGCCGTGTAGGGGAGGGATGCACGTTAAATCTGTCGAGAACTCTAACGTCATCCCGTTGGTGTGGTGTAGTATTTAGGAGAGGGATGTGCCAGCTCAGGTGTCGTCCGTGTCACTTGGCCATGGATCAAAATTCCGTGGTCCGTCGCCAAATACCCTCGTGTAGCTAAAACAATGCGACGTTAATATTCACTCTGTCACTCACCATGCAGAGTGAGGCAATGCACGGTAAATATGTAGAGGTTTAAACGTCTTTCCGTCTGTTTCAGGAGAAAGTAAGGAGATGTGGATGCCAGAGCTCAGGTGTGGACCTCGTAACTTGACCGACTTTCAAAATTCCGAGAACTGCCTGCAGTAGCCCTGATGTATATCAGTATTTTATAATTTAATTGAGGAGGATATCATACGACAGAGCCGCATCTTTTCATAATACACAGAGCCACAAATTTTGGCTTAAGAGCAATAAAATCAAATTACGCCCTTGACTTGCCAATTCAGGCTATTCAAGCCCCAACGATTTGATAAAGAAACTCTTTTAGGACTTAGCTCTTAAAGACAAAAGTGAGTTTGTTTAAAAACGTGAAATCCTTTAAGACAAGTATAAGAAAAATGCATATAAAACCAATCGATTACGTATCATTTAATCAAGGCCACAAATAGTGCCACGAAAAAAAAAATTCTTTTCAAATTTTTCACTTTATTCTAGTCTTCTGAAATTCTTACGCCAATTATTCCAATTTTTCGAATAACTTTAAAATATCCATTTCAAAACTTTTGGAATATCATTCTTGTATTTTTTGTGACTGGCTCATCTGCAAATAATAAGGAAAATGATAGCACATTTTAAAATTTTCAAACACTCAATTCTACTGAAATAATTTTATAAATCAAAGACCTTTGTGTTTTAATTTTCTTCCTGTCATATCAGGAACTGCATTTGTAAAATCTTTGAGCAAAAAAGAATATTCCACATTAATATTGTTCTAATAAGGTTAGTGAATATTTAAAATAAAGTTGAAATTGTAATTTATTTCATTTAAAATTATATTAAATTTAAGGGGAGCTATATTGTTTGAAACTTAAGCGTTCAGTTGTTGTTACTATGTTTTAAAATTTTCTCGTCCTATGAGAGTATCAATGCTAACGGAGCAATTCTAAGGTTTTTTTTTAAATTCCTTACAGTTTTTTTCACCCTCAAGTTTTATGTACACTGGCCTCCAAAAGTTAAGGAAGAACATGTGTTTCGAAGCTCACTGTAAAAAAAATGACAGTAACATTAAAATTTATAGTTTATATAAATGATAAAAACGAACTTTACACAAATTTATGCAAAAAAAAATAGCTACCCATTTTTGTTTAATAGGAAAAAACAGATATATATGATTGAGAGAAAAATACGCATATCTAATTCTTTCGTAATCATGTGGGTAACTTTTGTTGATTTACGACTTTTGTTATCAGATTTATTGACAATAGACAGTGGGGTCTCGCAATGTCTGAGAGAAGCCATTTGCTGAATTCGTTAACGTGGACGGTGGTCGGATGGATGGAAATGGGTTTGTCACAGGCTGATGCTGCTAGGCTTCTTAATGTTTCTCGTAGTGTGGTCCACCGTCTCCGGAATCAATAACGAACCAAAGCATCGGAGTCCAGAGGATATTATCCAAACTGACCACGAGCTACAACACCTGCACGAGACCATTTTATCGCTCTTTCGTCCTGAAGGAGAAGAAGGATTTCTGTACCGCAACTTGTTGCAGACTACTTTGTAGCATCAGGGAGAAGAATATCCGCTAGTACGGTGCGAAAGCGTCTTCACAATTCAGGTCTCTATTCAAGGCGACCAGTTGTGTGTGTACCGCTCAACAGTTGACAGAGAAGGGCCTTATCTTGGGCAAGAAAACACGTTCCCTGGGGCAGACAGTGATGGGCTTCTCTACTATTTACAGACGAGTCCAGATTCACACTGGAGAGCGATTCAGGACGTCTGCTCATTGAAGGGAACGAAGCACCAAATATCATCAACCCAACACTGTTGAAAGACATAGTTACCGAGGTGTTGGAATAATGGTTTGAGCAGGGATCTCACTCGGTGCTCATACTGACCTCTGTGTGTTCCAGGGAGGAACTGACTGGTGTTGACTGGTGAGATCCTTGATCCATATATCAACCCGTATGCCGGTGCAATTGGCAATGACTTCATTCTGATGAATGATAATGCACGACCTCACCGAGCTGCAATTGTTGAGGAATACCTTGTGGGTCTTTGTTTGAAGCGAACGGAATGGCCAGCTCGATCTCCAGACTTAAATCCGATAGAGTATCTTCAGGACTATTTTAGTAGACAGGTTGCTGCTTTAAGTCCTCCTGCAAGGTCTTTAGGAGAACTGAAACAAAGCTTACTTCGTGCCTGCTCTTCGCTTCTCATTTTGGTAACAGTCAACTTAATTGACAGCATGGAAATTCGTTGCCGCCAATGCATTGAAGTTACGGGTGGGCATATCCCTTATTAAAATCCATTTTTGTTATGTTTCTATGACATTTTACCGCATAAAACTATGATTGTTATTTTTTCCACAAATGGACTTTTCCAGCGAGATTGCCTTTTTTTTTGTTGTAAATCATGTTAGAATTTTTGTTTTGTAAACTTCTATTTTCCAGTCAATACATAACTGTGTTGTACACATGTCATTTAAATTTGATGTTTCAACATTCATTCATTTGCAAATAAGGCGCAAAAAACTGGTTGTTCCTTAACTTTTGGAGACCAGTATATTTATCAAGTATCGTTAAAGAGACATAGAATATTATGTAATCCAGTACATAAATAAGCAAAAAACAACATCTCAGTTTGGAAGACAAAGAAAAATATATTAAGATTGAAATTTTTTGTAAATTATAAATATATGCCGATTGCTTTATTTCCTACAACAAAAAAAACAGAAATATCTTTAAAAATCTGATATCAAGCGAATTTAGATACAAATTTATGAATATTTGAAGAAAAAAACAAACAAAAACATTTTCATTTTATTAAATATCTAATATAAATATTTTGTTGAAAACCTAATATTTTCAATTTTTTTAAAAAAAATTAAAACTCTTTTGAAAATTGAAAGTAAGTAATAGCTTTAATGAAATTTCATTCAAATTCCTAAGTACATATATTTAGTTTTATTGAATTATAAGGCTAATAAAATGAAAGCAAAAATTAAATCTAATATATTTTTTACATTGAATGGGGACTCATTTCTATTAAAAATTTAATAGAATATACGGAGAGGAAATTAATTATTTCATCGGGAGCTAGTTATGTTTCAAATATTTCTGCATATTTGTATTCGCATATACATATGCACAGATAAATGTTTTATAATAATATATTTACTAAAAAAATATTTTATTAATAGAAAAATTTCCCCATTAGAATGCTTCACTGAAAGGAAGAAATTGAAAGTAAAATTTAATTTGAGTCTGAGACTCAGCTTTTTAAATTTTATTAATAAATATATATAAAACGGAGTGAATTTAATTTAATAAATTCTGTAATTGAATGAGCTATAGATTTATCTTAAGCAAAAAAAAATATTTTTTTAAAGTGCTGTAGTTGATATTTTTATTTTGAAAGTCAGCTATAAAAATTGAATATCAATACATTTTTTTTTATTTATAAAAATGTTTATCAATTTATTTCAGTTTATAAGATATAGAGAGAATGATTTGATAAAATTTATTTTCTGAACTATTAAGTATAAAATTATTTTTAAAATGGTATATTTTATTAGAAGCAAAAAAAAATATTTTTTAAGGTATATTTGTAATATGCACAGTACTACAAAGCAAACACATAATTTGATTCCCCTTGCTTTGAGGCGATTTTAAATTCTTCAATTCATTGCAAGTAACCTAATTACAAAAATAAAATTTAAAAGAACTTTGTACGAATAATCATTCCTTTACACTATCCAGGGTAAAAATTTTAAAGTAAAAAAATTAAATAAATTAAAAAATTTTGACAGAGGAAAAGTAATGGAACATATGGTATATAGATGCGAAAATACTTTCTCTGGTGAGAGAGAGAAAGTTACATTTATTGCACTTTGCAGCATCAGCACTCCAAAGCTGCACGAATGCTATTGGTGATGAACCTCATAAGTTTGAGCCACAGTCAAGAGACGAGGAAGACATACTAACTATCACCCTCCTATTCTAACTTCCACACACCATGCCAACGAGAGGACTTTGCATTCCGATAGATTTAGTTTGCAGCGGCCCTCTCAACAAGGTGAGTATTCTGCGGCACAAGGCTTTAATGTGTGACACGCCAGCCACGAGTCCGTGATCTTGACCACTCGGCCACTATAATCAACTTCTGCTGGCAGCAAGGATTTCCTTAAATACTGTCCACTTTATTTATCAGCAATTTTTTAACTGTGCATTTCATTAAAGGAAGCCGGAACGAAATATTTTGCTGGGAAAAAATGACTTTTTATTTTAGGTATAGATCCATAGAAACAAACATGAGATTGAATTTAGAGGGAAAAAATGTGATATAGCTTCTCAAACCACTTTAAAAATATTCTTTTCCTGTTCTCAATTATTTATATCCTGATTTAGGATTGAATTCACCTTGACCACTAGCGGTCAAGGTGATCGACTTGTGGCCGCTGTGTCATACATTCTACTTCCAGTGCAACTGAAGACACCCACACATGTTTAATATGTCGTATTTCTAACATCCTCTCGTTGGTATGGTGTGGAAATTAGGAGAGAGGATGCCAGCTTAGGTGTCGTCCTTGTCACTAGGAAACAGTTCACAAAATGCGTGGACATATTCAAAATAAAGCATAATTTAAAGGCATTTTTAATTTTCTAAAGGAAAGCAAGAAAAAATGTATTCTGCCATATTAAACAGTAAGCTACACTCTGTTTTTTGCAATGTGTTCCATTTTAAAAATTAAAACGGAAAAACAACAAATAATACTTATCCTATATCTAAAGAGTAACTTAAAATACCTGTTACTTAAAAACAACATACACAAAATTTAATACTGATCTTGATAATTAGTACGAATTTTAAGTCGTATTGTAGTTTTAGTAGTAAAATTAATTTTACTCGTATTGATGGGAGGCCGACCGGCAATTTAGTTGGTCCCCAAATAATTAGTAATTTGCATATCCCCTTTGTTTACAGGATGCGGTTGAAATTCCTAAGTTCAGGTACCGGGAGCTGCTGTCAACGAGTACGCAGGGTTGAACGGACTCATAAATTTAATTAAAATTGCAACTTTTGTAACTTTGCGCTTGGGGATCGACCAATGGGGTCGCGGGTAAAATAGTGCGTGTATGCACAAATGGTGGAATATTCCCTCCCTTAAAAGGGCGCCGAGTGACAATTTTCGGATCACTAGCTAGTTTTTTGAATCTTGATTTTTTAGGAAAAAACCTTAGGTCACCTTGTCCGGTGGAAAATGACAGCCCCCCATCGCCTCACCTCCGTTTCAGATAAGTGAAATTTTAATGTTTGTTCATAGTTCTCTCTTATTCTAAAATTTCAATAATGTTTAATCTAAGTTCTAATTTTGTAATGTATTTTAAATATAATAAACGAATTTATTTTAATTTTAATCCGAGTAATATCATTAGTTTTGCGTTGTCTTTAAAATTGATTAAGTACTAGTCACTATGTTGATGCGGACTAAGTTAACTAAGCGAACCTGGGTAGTTTTTAAGATGTTAGTTAAATTATGCAGAAACTTAAAAGTAAAATTTATGAGCGCCGCATCAGTATTCAATAAAATTTTACTGTATGGGAGCGTGGTGAAAATTCTGAATAAAGATTGGGTCGTAAATATTAAAAACTTGAGAAGCACTGGACAAATTATTAAACTGATTCGGATCCATAGTGCTCCATATGCTGGGCATGTTTTGCCACTTTTATATGTTTTGTAACATGTTACGTTGTAAGGTGAGTTTATCGAAGATGAGATTTAAACGTTTTTACTAGAGCTCATTGAACAATCTGTTTGAATTAAACCATAGGTTCCCAATCTTTTTGGAACTTGAGCCCCCTTTTCTAGTGAATATTTCTATACCGCCCCCTCCCACTCTAGAGAAATAAGAGTGTACATAATATATGGTAAAAACACAAGAGTTAAGTTTTAAAACATATATTACTAATAGAAAATATATTTTTTAATTTAATTTTTTCTAAAGCCCCAATTTTTTTACTTGCAAATCTGAAATAGCTATTGCCATTAATATATTTAAATGTGTGTAATGTTATATATTTCAGTTATAGATAGGATGTTGTTGGAATTGAAACGCTACTGAATTTCTTCTTCATTTAAAAGAGTGAAATAAAAGATTTTTAGATTACCTGTTATAAAGACAGGCAGGGTTTTTGATGATACGAGTAATTGGAAATAAACTATTGCTTTCAAAATAAATATAAATTGACACTTTCAGTTTTTACAGAATCACACTTTATTTCTTGGTTAACATATTTAATTATGTTTCTTGGTTAACATATTTAATTATGTTTCTTGGATAACATAAGAAATGAAATGCAGTGGAGGAAACATTTTTCCTACTATTCAGAGACAGAGACAACACGTGCACTACAGAAATTAAAATGCACTAAATCGTTCAATTTAATGTAGGTCTGAATGTAATGTAATCTTAAAAACTTTTTCATCCACTTACCGAATTACAGAAATATGTGAATTATCGTGCATTTGATATAGAGAAATGATTTAAATGCATACAATAAACAGTATTAAAGTTTACTTTTGTTAGTTTATACTCAGCGAGTTTTTTTAGTCTTCTTTAGACTATATTTAGTTAATCTTTCCAAGCCCCTCCGTGCCATCTCAACACCCCAAATTTTCTCAGGGTCTCTTACTGCCCCCTGAAAGCCACAAACGCCCACAAGGGGGCGTTATCGCCCACGTTGAGAACCTATGAATTAAACGGATGAATCAGATCACTTATCCTATGCAGAAATTTCTGATGATCCAGCAGATATTTTTGATTCAATTTCAAAAAATATTCTTTCCTTACAATTATTTAACGATACTCAATTTCGATATAAGTTCGTATTCAAATACAGAAAGTAGTTTGCATTTTATGGAGACGATTTTGATAAATATTTTTTGCCTATAACTGGCGCATTTATTGCGACGATTTGCTTCTACAATAGCTTGACAATAGCTCTAGCTCGAATTCTCTATGAAAGAAAACTTTTTCTTAGTACTGGCATGCAATTTTTACTCCCTTCGTCTTGACCCGTTTTCTAAAGTCCGTTCAGTGTTCCTCGATGCCATTTTCCTAACACTAGAGCGAAAGCGCGAAAGTCCATTGGTGAAACTTAGGAAGAATTCTACAAGTATTCATCAAGCGCGGGATACACTTTATTCCTGTTTCTGATTATTTATTTGCTAAATAAGAGGTGGGGTTGGCTTGGGTGGTGTGACCAGAGGCTTTTTCCATAAGAAACTCAACTTTATCAATGTTCTTTCCATTTAAACTTGGAATTTCTTTTTCAAAAATTGGTTTTAAATATTCT
Organism: Trichonephila clavata; assembly: GCA_019973975.1. NCBI lineage: Eukaryota > Metazoa > Arthropoda > Arachnida > Araneae > Nephilidae > Trichonephila > Trichonephila clavata. The sequence continues at coordinate 45,772 of BMAO01017318.1, forward strand.
GCTGATTTTATGGTGAATTAAATTGGGCTTTTCTTGAGACTGTTTTGATTTTTAATTGGCCGTTGTTAAAAATTCCTGTCATGAATCCCTTTGGGAACTTTACTGTCCACTGACAAGCCATTTCGTACGATCGTTCCCAGCAGTTGAGAAATAGAAAATTAATCTTTTTTTATCACATTCACTTAAATCTATCCATGCCTCATTGGGTTTGCCGCATAGTTCCATTATTTAGCTGCTAGGTGATTTTTATATAATTTTCTACAAATAATTGCTTGTCTTTCAGCAATATGTTTTAAAAATGGAGAAGAACATTTTTTTAACATCAAATATTTATGAATTGTCTTAATTACAGTGCCGTAAGACATTTTTCGCTTCGATGCAATGAATCCTTAAATCGGAGGATTCTCCTTTAGGATTAGAGACTTCACTTTCTTGATGTTTTCCTGCTAGTCTTAGGATGAAGTTTCGTGGTTATGTGTCCATTTTTACTTTCTCAACTACACCTTTTGCTCTCCTTTCAAATTCAAGGTATTATAAATAACTTTCATATGAATGCAATAACCGAGATTTTTAAACCACTTTATAATTGGTCCATACGAATATTTCTCCTGTGACAACGCAGTTACGTAACCTTCGAGCTGTATTTCATATTTAGAAGCCATTTTTAAAATAATTGTTTTTATTTTACATTCCGATCAAAAGAAAACATCAAGGGATGTTTATTCTGGAGATGAAAAAAGTTTTATCTCAAAATGCAAACGAGAAAATGAATTGCAAAATTGTTTCCATAATTTGCGCGAATGACCTTCTATAATATTTACTAAACTTAAGGTTAGAAATCAGGTAGTGATTGATGTCAAAGCAGCTTACGCTTTTACACAGCTAAAACGTATATTGGAAAGTTTTGTGTTGGCGAGTGCGATATATAAATAAAGGAAGAAATACTCTATTTGTGCCTCAAGTAAAATCAAATATAATCACTCAAATATATATTGAGTGGCCAAATTATTACATGCACTTGACACTTATAGAGAGACCTGCTATAACCTCACGTAGCAAGACAAAAGAGTAAACGAAAATTAAGCATACAGAGCAAGATAACTAATAGGAAATGACGCAACATAGAAGCATCAATCGGACTGTGCGGGTTGAGATGTAGGGAGCTATACAATTCCCTAAAAATTTCAGAATTACCACTATGTGTGTGTGTGTGTGTTTTTTTTTGCAGTCTATAGCATTAAGAAGCGTGCTACCCAATTTCAGATCTGATAACAAATTAGTTTTTAAGATATTGGAATTTTTTCCAGCTTTAGTTTTGGTTTCAATTTTATTTTAAAGCATTTTTTCACCCATAAATTTAATTAATTAATAAACATTTTTAAACACAATCAACTCTTTTAACATGAAATGATTATTAAATCAAATTTCTAATAATAAAATCATTTCTGCTTGTTTATGTTTTGATTTTTTTGAGTTCTCATAGTTTACTTCGTTAAAATTCATTTCCATGCCAATTTTTTTTGCTTTAAAAAATAGTTTATATAACTTAGAGGCTTTAACCTTATTCTTTTTTTCTGTTGAGAAAATGTCATGGCCAAAACGTTCTCAGGTTGCTGTGAGGAACAATATTTTGAAGAGATGTAATACTACTGAAAAAGATGTATCTAAAAATCAGCCCTCAGTTGATACTGAAATTACACTTCCAAATACAAGTCGGACCTGCGCCAAAAGTCCTCGTGTTGCTAATCTGTGAGACGTTAATATTCTCTCACTCACTCCAAATACAAGTATTCCGAATTCAACTATTACATATAAAACTGAACATTTCCTTGATGTGTGTACCAAACTATATTATAGTAAAATATTGCAATACTATATTTTAGTATTTTAATGTCGTACAACAAAAACTAAAACTTACTAAACAAAACCGATATAAAATTGAAAAAAATTAAATTTTACTTACAAATCTGGCTTTTTTTAGCTTAAGTTAGTATCATTATTATTTTGCACATAAATGCTTTGTGTTTCAAAACTTTTTGAGAACATTAGGTTAAGATTGAGCTGAATAAGCTGTCGTCATAACAAGTGCTATCAATATTATGCAAAAATATATTTTGAATTAAAAAAATTATTTTCAGTCATATTTGATTAAAATTATGTTTCCGTGTATAAAATACATCGAAACATGACATATTAAAAAATTAGAGCTTTAGGGGCATTATACGTTTTTGTTTTATGCCTTTACACACTTTAAATGCATTTTTCTCAGACTTGCAATTTTCAAGATATTAGTGTTTTCTATAATCCCTGAGGTTATTTTTTTTTCTTTTGAAGAAAGAGCCTTAAAATTTTTGTAGATACCCCCAAAAGTATGTTTTATAAAAATTAGTGCAGGCTTAGGTCTGAGATCTCTAGTTATTTTTTTTTAAAAATGCTTAATTTAATATTTTTAAAATTGTTGTGTTTTTTTTTCCATGTTTAGTTAGAAAAATAATTATGAAAAATCAACAAATGAACAGATTTTTAAATCCATACTAACTTTTCTTCACAATAATATAAGAAACATAAATGCTTAACCTCTTGGGACCCTCGGTACCCATTTGGGGACTTTCATAGATTAGCATTTGTTCCAATAAAAAAAGGTTTATTCGACTTAAGTCCCAGAATACCCAATTGTTCAAAACTCCAATTTAATGCCTGTTAAGAGATGGCAGTACCATACTGAAAACAAAATGATTCATACAGCCTTAAAGTAGAGAAACGGAAGAAAATGACGACTCAACCGGCTAAACTGGGAAGTTGATTCATTTTTTTAATATTAATAAATATAATAATTAGGTTTTTACTCTTTTTTGCAACTAAGAAGTGTATAAGTTTTATTCTACATGTATTTTCAGAAATTTACTTTGTGGTTTTTTACGATTTTTTTCACCTTGAAACAAAAGTACCCGATTGGCTACCTTGGAATCAAAAGTAGAGCGGCGACGCTATGTATGGTTTTAATTTTTTTTTATTTTTAGTAAAATATTTGACGGATGCAGAAATCCAAGAATTGCTTGTACAAAGTGATGGTGAACTTTCCGATAATGATGATCCATACTTTGAAAATATTCCAGAAAGCACTTCTGATTTTAGAAGTGTTTAGAAATGCCTGTTTGAAACTTCCTCAAACAGAATGTTTGTCAATTGATGAACAGATCATGCCGTTCTCTGGTAGATGCCCTATGAGACAATACTTACCATCGAAGCCAAGCCCTGTAGGATTAAAAAATTTGTACTTGCTGCATCAGATGAGCTTGTTTGGATTTTTTAATTTACACAGGAGCTGATACAGTTCCAGTTGAAGACATGCAATTATATGGTTTGGGAGGAGCAGTTGCGAAACATTTGATTGGTACTATACCCAACAGAAAAAGTAACCCATTTATTCACCGACAGATATTTTACAGGACTAGCAATTTTAGATTACCTCGTGAGTAGAAACGTATACTTAACTGGCACTGTAATGACCAACCGTTCTGATGGTGTCGCCGAAAGCTTTCCCAAAGATACTTGCATGAAGAGGGGTTCATAAGTTTCTCGAAGACGCGGGGATAGAAAAGCTTGTCTTGTTAAATGGAAAGACAAGACATCTGTACATCTTTTGACAAGTGCATTTGGTATCAAACCTGATGGCAGCTGCAAGAGGTGGGCGAAAGAACAAAGACAGAGAGTAGATGTCAGACAACCTGCCATTGTAAGGTCATATAATACTTACATGGGACGTGTTGATATGATGGACAGACTAATCTCATATTACCGGATATCCACACGGACCAAGAAATGGACAATGCGCGTCTTTGCACATTTTTTGAATATGGCCACCTGCAATGCTTGGATAATGTATATTCGTCATTGCAAGCAATGTAAAGTTAGAGGAACTTTACATTGCTTGCAATGACGAATATACATTATCCATGAAGTCAAATCATTATCAAATGAAGTCTATTTCTTAACTTCATTTGATAGACTTCAAGCTTGTGATAGCTGAGAGCTTAATAAAAGCAGAAGTTTCCGAAGAAGCCGTGTAGGAAAGACCTCAACGGGAAAAAAATCAACAAATTGTTCCTTTGCCTGTGAATGATGTACGGTATGACGGAATTGGCCACTTTCCGGAACATGTAAAAAGAGAAAATCAAATGAAGTGTCGCTTTCCAGGAGACCCTGGAAAATCCAGAGTGAGATGCTTACAAAATTGGAATTGCTACTTTGAATTCCATAACAAATAACTGTTTAAAAAACTATATATCTCGATATAACTCTTTACTTTAATATTGTTACATTATATGGATGCAGTTCCACAATACCCATCTGGGTACCACTTAATTAACATAAATAAAAATTTTAAAATGTACCTTTTATATTTTTTTCCTTTTAATAGTTCCATTTTAAGTACACACCAAGAAAATTTGACAAATATATTGAGGAATTACTTCTCGGGTCTCAAGAGGTTAAAATATTTTTGAAGACTTAAAAAATGATTATTTTATATATGAGTTTGATAAACTTCAATAATTCGTAATGTTTTAAAATTATGAAATAATAGGTGGTCAAATTGACTTTTAACTTTCAAAATTAACTTCATAATATAATCTGAATATAAAACACAAATTACTTTTACTGTAACTGTCTCGAAAAGATTTTTTTTTTTAAAAAAAGATACTATGTAGCCTTTAAACGAGATTCAGCTGTATTTGAACCCGATGTGATTGAAGGCGCTTAAGGTGTCTCAGGGCTGTTAACTTTCTCTAGAGGGCTAAAAATATGAACAATATTAAAATACATAAAACTCTTTGAAATTAAAATTAAATGAATCGAATCTTTTACACATTATTTATTAGGGTATGGGGCTTCAGAAGTGTAAAATGTTTAAAATATAATAATAATTTTAAAAATTATAAGCATATGAAAACAAGAAATATTTCTATAAGAAAAATTAACTAAGTTTTACGTTGTGCATGCTATATTCTAGAGTAGTAGCTTTAATTACAAGCAATAAGTTGATTTTTAAAGTTAAATGTATCCTTATTACACCGTAGTATTTTTTTTAAAAAATTAATTATATATTTTTTTAAATAAAACATATTTTAAATTTTAAAAAAAAAACTTTATTATTTTTCCAATATTTTGAAATACAAAAGATATATTATTCTTACATTACCAGGGTTTAAAGAGTATGATATATTTTTTAATTCTGTAAAGTTTTATGCATCAAAGGCTACTATTTTAGAAAATATCGTTAGCAAGGCAGAATTTACTTAATATTTATTACAAAATTATTTCTTATGTGCATATGCTCATAATTTTTAAAATTATGATTATATTTCAAAAATTTTGTACTTTTTTGAAACTATAATCCTTTGTAAATAACATGCAAAAGATTCGAATTATTTAATTTAAATTGAAAAGAAGTATACATGTTTGAAAATTGCTTATAGTTTCACCCCTCCACACAAAATTCACACCCCTAAGACCCCTCAAAGGGTCAGAACAAGAAACAGCAAGGCGAATGCCCCGTGAATTTTTTGAGAGCAGCAGTTATATTTACTTGTATGCTTACAGAGAATGGATTCCTAAGCAGAAAACCGGTTCTCAACGTCAGATTCAGGGTCATCACGAACTACTGAAAAATTGTTCCGAAAAGAGGAATGCGGATTTTATATATTCCAAGAAAAGAGCAACCGTATGGTGAATCTTAATATCTACTGTAAATGTTTCTGAGTGAGCTGTTTGCCGCACAATATACCGTATAGGCAATTATAACTGAGGACCTGTTTGAAAACCTCCACTGTAGGTCTTGACCAAAAACAGATGTATTAAATTTGCAAAGACGCACATGGATTGGGCTATATTTGACTGGAAAGGGTCACGTGGTCCGAAGAATAACGTTTTTAATTACACCATGTGTATGGCAGGATGCTAATATGGGGAAAACAGAATGAAAGTGTGCACTCACTTGCTTTGCGTAGGTACCTTGATTCGTTTGGAAAACCGTCTGAATGCCTAAGTGCATTAAAGTGGGATGGCTGATCAAGTACATCCTTTTATAATAATTAAGTCCCTTGTCAAGAGATGGATACATTCAGCAACACAATGGTCTCTGGCTATACAGATTATATTACATCCATATGTTTCAAAGTGCATGGCAGAAACAGATATACCTTGCTTAGTTGACCTACACAAGTACACCAAATATTCATCCAATTGAGAATCAGGGGGAAGAGATCAAAAGGGGCATCTGGCAGATGGATCCATTACCATTCAATCTGAAAGCATTGAAGCGCAATTTATTAAATATTGTCTCAAATTTACAATAACACCTACCAACAACTCATAAACTCCATGACGAGAAGAATACCTGTAAAATTAAAGACAAAAGGTGGTACAAAAATGAAGGATGGGGTGCTCTTTCACCCACTCATTCTTTAGAAAGCTTTTAAAAACATCTCTATTTCTACAGGAAATCAAGAACAGCTTCTTACAGAAAATTATAGAAACATTAGGACAAAAATAAAATTGTTTATAACAATATTAAAAAAATTAAATGCTGCGGAAAATGAAACTTCAGGTATCAAAACATAAATGAAAGCGTAAAAGGTGTACCGTAATTAAAGCAAAACTCGAACCGCAGATGTGCAGTATATCAACCATTTCTTTGCAGAAAAAAATAGAAATATATATTATAATTTTTTTTGATATACACTTGAAGATATTGTCAACTCAAGAAAACATAATTAACAAAAATAAAATTACAATGTGTAAATATGAATCGCAATTTAAAAGTTTTACTGTTTTCAAGATCTTAATAGAGTCAGGAGACTTGTTAATATAAGAATAAAAGGGGGGGGGGGATGTAAAATGAATCAAGATACATATATGCCTGTTACAATAATAATTACTAACATTATATAAAATGTACTTATATTAGAAAACAATTTTTAATTCCTAAATATATATATATATATATATATATATATATATATTTATTATATTGCACTTGGATATTTTATAATTTTTATCTTATACAATTTTAATTTCGCTTGAAAACGTTGATATTCATTATTTTTATTCGCCATTGAAATTTTGAAATATGATGTTGTACTCTAGGTTTAATATGATTTGAATATTTGCTTGGTTATATTAGTGTGAGGTATTTTGGATATATTTAAATATATATATATATATATATATATATATATATAAGCTGGGTCAAATAGATTCACTTAGGCAAAACGTGATATTTATTGACAAAGAGGGGAGGGGGGAAATAAATGTAACTTTATTCAGTTTGAGAAAATTGCTGATCAGAAGTACAAAAAAAAAACACTTAGACTAGTTCAGTTTTATTAATTTATGTTTGATATTACACCTCCTGAATAAAAAATACTTCATTCAATCCATGTTACAATAGGTCTTTATTTGGTTATAATGAAAGTAAATTTAACTTTTTAAAATCACTCATAAAAAATCTTCTATTTACAAATTAAAATTGAGTTTTCTTGGTGCTGAATTCGAATATGCATTATCAAATGTAATCTTTGGAAGTTTTATCATTCTGTCAATCATTCGAAAAAATATTGCTCCAAATATCTATGAAAAAATATTGAAAGCTAAAGTACTGTTTTCAATACAACACGTTTCCACTCACAATTGATGCAATTAAATCAAACCACTAACGCGATCTTTTTGAATCTTCTCTAAAAAGCATCATAACCAGTTTCTGGACGTAAATTATACTCTCCTAAGAATCGTTAATAAAAAAAATTCCATGTAAATGAAAATCTCTTAAGTTAAGGATAAGTTCTGGTCATTTTTTAAATATTTTTAAACACACATGTCTGTGATTACACAGCAGTAGTGCTAATACTCCAGTTCGAGTCTCAGTGCCTTTTCATAGCCATCTCTCATAAACATAACTATTCTTTGATGCCATAGCTTTAAATATGTTTCAAATTTGATCTATACATGTATTTTCACCTAACATTTTACACACACAAGAGATTTCAACGTTATGAATTAAGTAATGGTTTACGAGATAAGATTTTGAATTAAATATATTTTTACACCTTTACCACTAACATTACTTTTATACGGTATGAAGAGTTCCTTAGATGACCTTTCACTCTAAATTTTGTTTACACTGATCACAGTTATATTCCTTTTCTTCAGTATGGATACGATAATGTGCTTTTAGATTGTCTTTCTGACTAAGTAATTTTGATCATACATCACACTTTAATGGTCCTTCACTAGTATGAAGAATATAGTGTCTTTTTGGAACTTGTTTATGACAAAATTTCTTTTTACATTTAGCTCTTTTAAAAGGCTTTTCTCCTGTATGAATATGATAATGATCTTTTAAATCTCTTTTCCGCACAAATTCTTCTTTACACTTATCTCACGTAAATGAATTTTCTCTAGTATGAATACGGTATTGGTATTTTAGATTAACTTTCTGACTAAACTGCTTTTCACAAACATCACACTTATATGGCTTTTCTCCTGTATGAACTAGATAATGTCTGTTTAGATTATTTTTATTACAAAATTCCCTTTTACATTTAACACATTTATATGGCTTTTCTCCTGTATGAATTAGGTAATGTCCTTTTAGATCTCTTTTCCGCACAAATTTTTCTTTACAATTGTCACACTCAAATGGCTTTTCTCCAGTATGAATACGATAATGGCATTTTAGATTAACTTTCTGACTAAACTGCTTTTCACAAACATCACACTTATATGGCTTTTCTCCTGTATGAACTAGATAATGTCTGTTTAGATTATGTTTATTACAAATTTCCCTTTTACATTTATCACATTTATATGGCTTTTCTCCTGTATGAATATGATAATGAGCTTTTAGATCTCTTTTCCGCACAAATTTTTCTTTACACTTGTCACAATCAAATGACTTTTGTCCAGTATGAGTACGGTAATGGCATTTTAGATGACATTTCTGACGAAATTCCTTTTACACACATCACACGTATATGTCTTTTCTCCTGCATGGATATGGTGATGCGATTTTAGAGTTCATTCCTGACTAAATTGTTTTTCATACACATCACACTTGTATCGTTTTTCTCCTGTATGAACACGGTAATGTGTTTCTAAATTACTTTTCCAAATGAAATCCTTTCCACACAAATCTCATATAAATGATTTTACTCTGGTATGAACAAGAGGTTTTATCAAATTAAATTTATTACTAAATGTATTTTTACACACATATCTATTTTCTACATGATTAAATAAACATTGCTGCAAGAGTTTCGATTCTTCGTTGAATTTATTCTTACATGAATCATAAGCGTTAGGTTCTTTACCGACACCACCTTGTGGAGAAGAATTAAAAGTTTTCTGGAAATGTCCTTCACCTAAAGAATATTCAAACTTCTTTTTGTGATAAAAAGGACATCCAATTTGATTTCCTTTGGTACTTACCGCCCTTCTAGAGTCGTCCCATTCTTTTCGAGTTTCCTTTGAATCAACATTAGGGTGCTTCTTAAATGACGAGTTAAGTAGAAAAGCTTTGTTGTGATATGTTTCGCATTGTTGCTCGTTTTGACTTGTTAAAGAGATAGTTGCATCCATTTGCTGATGAAGCTTCGTGTTTGCATATTTTGTTCCTCCAATGATGAAGTTTTCAACGAAATCTAAATCATGTTCAGTAGTTTTAAAATTTTGAGGAGATTCTAAGTCCTTTTCATTTACTCTAGTAAGTTGTTGAGCGGAACGTCTTTCCTTCAATGAGTGACTTTCTTATGATTTTGTGACAGTTCGTCGTTTTTCATTCACACGTGGATTCTTATCAGCAGTATAACTTGCCATATGGCTGCATTCAGATGGCACAAATAGTTGATTTGAATCGAATTGCGGATTCAATTGAATCCTATCCTGTCCCATATGACTGTATTCATTGGACACAATTAGTTTATTTGTATCGTATTGTGGATTCAATTCTTTGTTACAATATTCAATTGGGCTGTATTCAGGCAACACAGTCGGTTGATTTGTATCAAACGTTGAATAAATTTCATTTTTAGCGAGTTCCCTTTTACTGTATTCAGATAATCTAAATGATTGGTGGAATTTTTGATTTTCTGAAAGTGGGCAAAACTCTACTTCGTTGTATTGAGGTGGCACATTTCGCTGATTTGTGTCAAAATGTTGATTCATTTCAGAGCTAATGAATTCCAAAGGGCTGTGTTCAGATGACACTAATGGTTGATATCTGTTAAATTCTGGATTAGTCTCACGCATGTGATAATGCATTTGGCTATAATCAGGCAATACAGAAACTTGACTAATATTCTGGATTTCATTCTCTTTACAATTAAGAAGCTGTTTTGGGCTCAATTCAAGTGACACCGAAAGAGGGTTGGTATTGATTTGTGCGTTAATTTCACTCATTTGTCTATGTCCGGATGATGCAGATGTCTGATTGAAATTTACTTCATGTACCGCAAACTGAGTTTGGAGGCATGATTCGACTTCATCGAAACCTGGCAGCGATGTAGCTCTTTCATTTGAAGTTTCATAACGTAATTGACTGTCGTTGTAATTATTTGATTCAAAATTTAGGCTTCCAACTTTTAAAGATGTGTCAGTCCTCAAATACTTTTTCTTTACTTCATTTACGGAGATGTTTCCAATGTCAGTTTTATTTGCATTTTTACATGTATGGAATAAGTTTTCCAACGTTGAAGCTTCATTTCTGGTCATTTGCGTTGCATTATAAGATTTGCATTCATGGTCAAGATACTGATAAAAGTCGGTGAAATCCAGATTGCACTTATCACACTTATATCCCATTGAAGCACAGTTACTTAGGCTTTTTGAGAGAAATTATGGAAAATTTCAATGAAATTGCAATAGTGAATTAAAACGTGTTAACAGATCGAAATAATTCCTTACAGTTTGGAATATCAATCTGGATTCATTTATCTTTATCATTTAGTTGGATACAGAAAGAAACAATATTTGATTGGAGAATTGTACTGTTTTGTTGATTGGAATGTTTCAGAATTTAGTTATTTTTTCGAACTGATTATCTCTCAAACGCGTACCAATTTATTACGTTTACATTTATTTAAATATGTAGTGTTTTTTTTTAAGAAACCTGAAGTTGGGGGATAAATAATTACATTATATTGTTTAATGCAATTTTGCACTATTTTTATTTTAGACAAATATTACCAGCACGTTGTATCTTAAGGCATTGTTCAAGAATTGTCATGTGTGTTATTTTTAAACTGCAAATTCAAAATCACTTTGGGCAGACTCAGTCACAAAGAGTGTAATTTCTAGAATCAGTAGTTCTCAGAAGTGGGTTCGAGTCAAGAAAATTTTAAATTCAAACCAGATTATACAGTCGCCGATAAGTGATACCAGATAAGTGTCGCTGTTGAAATATTGGATCAAAATGTTGGGTTTATATTACAACATTGCCAATTTTATTACTAATACTTTTTATTTGGTTAACATAAACATGAGACTTTGTTTATGAGGCCGACGATACTTCTTGCAGTATTTGATTTAGTTATCTATGAGTTTGGTGACCGTCAAAATTCCCGGACTCAAAGACCTTTACCCCCACTAATTTACTTCGTTCTTTATTGACAAAATATTTTCTATTTATCTTGACACTAAGTAAGTTCCAGAGCATGCGCTGTAGGATTGCTCTCTCCACAAAGCATCCTTGCCTTTCCCACCCCAATAAAATAACTGTTGTTTATGCAGCACGGCAATAGGGGCACGTGGTTCTAACATCAGACAACTGGCATTTACACCAGTCGATAGCTAGGTAACTTAGTGCAACTAGCAACTATGAATGGTCTCAGCGTCTAATCGGCGTCACGCATGAGTCCCATGGTTGGCCAAACCTGAAGGAACACTATTATAAATCAACTTTCGAAACTTTTACTTCGATAATTTTAAGGTAACACCTAAAAAACACATCATCTCACATCAATAACTTCGTTTCACTGTTTCAGCCAGTGCATACGAGGAAGTATAATTCCATCTCAAAATTTTCATATATTTTATTTACTCTTGCTACACCTCAGAACATTCTTAGTATTTTGAAGCTTGAGAATATTTGCTTTGTGTGTTTTTCTAAATGTGAGATTTAAATAGCTAATGATTACTCTCGGCATTGCTCTTTAAGTTGCAGCTCACTAGCTTTAGGTTTAAGAACAAAAATATCAAATTGAGTTTTTAACAGACCAATTCAAAGTACTTCAGTCCCAGGGAGAAAACATGGAGCTTCATGAGGAAAGCCCTTCACGATGTAGCTCCCAAAGACAAAAGTGAATTTGTTTAAAAGCGGGAAATCCATTTGAACTAGTACCAGTTAAAATGCAAATAATACTAGATTTATACGTATCAAGAGTATACGTACGAGACTTATGTGTGCATACGAACATACGCTGAAGAGCCAGAAATGATGCCACGAAGTATTAAATTTTCTTCTTTTAAACAAATGATACCATTTTTTATCACATAATTCTAGCTCTCATTAAATTTTTCTAACAATTATTCAAATTTTTCGATAAATTTTAAAATATTCATTGCAACCACTTTTGTATTATCACTCTCATATATCTGTACTGAACTCATCTGAAAATAATGAAGTATATGATAGCATATTTTTAAATTCTCAAAAACTCACTTCTATTGAAATAATTTTATAAAATAAAGACCTTTGTGTGTTTTGATTTTCCTTACTGAATATCAGGAACTGCATATATGTATTAACTGTGAGCAAAAAAGACTATTCCACAGTAATGTTGCTCTTTTGAGATTATTGAATATTTAATATAGAGTTTATAATGTAATTTACTTTATGTAATTTTATTAAATTTAAAGAGCTATTGTTTGAAACTTAAGCGTTAAATTGATATTACTATGGTTTAAAAACTTCCTTATCCTATTACCAGCACCACTGAAAATGGAACATTTCTAACACTTTAGATTTTTCAATTTTTAATACAGACTTTTCAATCTAGAATTTTAAGTATTTTTCAAATATTGTTTAATAGAGATAGAATATCATGACAAATTCAGTAAATAACTAAGCAAAAATAAGAAAACTTTTAAATTTGGAGATAAAATTGAAATTTAAATATTTTGTAAATATGCCTGCAATTACTTTATTACATAAAAAAAAGAAAAATAATATTAAAAATCTGAATCTATAAGAGACGTTTGGTAGGAAAATGTGAATATCTAAATGAAAATCAAAAAATTCATTTTATTAAATACCTAAAGATTTTAAATTATTACAAAAACTTTTTGTGAATTCAAGGGAAAGAAAAAATAGTTTTAATGAAATTTCTTTCAAATTCCTAGAAGTGCATATTAAGCTTTTTTGAATTATCAAAAGCTAATAAAACCAACTTTATGAAAAAAACTAAAAATTAACTTTATAATTTTTTACTGTAAATAACGTTGCACTGTTACTAAAAACCAAAGAAAATGTATAAAATACACCCAGATGAAATTAAATATTTTATGGACAGCTGTAAAACAATTTTTCTTTTATATGCAAGTCTTATATACTCATACTTCGAAAAGAAATTTTTTATAATAATATGTTTACAAAAAATAAATTTTTGATAGGAAAGAATTTCCCAATTAGCAATATTCCTCTGAAATGGATAAATTGAAAGTGAAATTTAATTTGTCTTATGCAACTTTATTCATTTTATTAATAAGCAAATATAAAGATGGAGCAATTTAATTTAATATATTTTGTAATGGGATGAGCTACAAGATTTATACACTCATGGATAAAAAAAATTAGCGCACCAAGAAAATTCGTCAAAATAAAACGAAATTTTACGTACGTAATGACTACTTTGATATAAGTCAATGATTAGAAAGTCAAAGAAACAGGAACATTTATTTCAGACAAAAAGGCAGAAGAACGGAGGATTTAATACCCTGTTGAACCTCCTCTAGCGCGAATGCACTTTACGATACGATCGGGCATTGAGGCATAGAAGTTCTGAATGATGTCTTGAGACATTTTGTTCCATATTTGCTGTAACCTTGCCTCTAGTTCGTTCAAACTCGTGGGATACCCAACTCATCATCCCAAATGATCCAAGATATGCTCGTTTGGAGAAAAATCTGGGGATCGGGGAGGCCAAGGAAGAGTAGTAACAGTGCGGAGATTAGTCTTGTGACACCCTTGCCGCGTGAGGCCGAGCATTGCCTTGTTGAAAAATGGCTCCTGGAAGCCATTGCATGAGTGGAAAACATGTGGTTGCAGGATGTCATGGACATACCGCTTGACTGTCATGGTTCCAAGGATCAATACTAGGGTTGACCGTGTATTCTAGGCAATCATCACAACAGTTGTGGGAGCGGTGTGTCTCCGTAAAGCAAAGGCAGAATTGAGGCGTTCACCACGGGGTCACCACACAGAAACAGGATTGTCATCATTGCTGAGATTGAAACCGGATTCGTCACTAAAAACTACCTGGTTCCGTTCCTCTGCCTCCCAGTTTCTTCATGCGCGGCATCACTCCAAACGGAGGAGTCGATGGGTGGTCATAAAAAGCAACACACGTAATAGGCACCACGATCCTAAATGTCCTTCAGCCAGACGCCTTCGTATGGTTCGAGAAGACACAGGGGCTCTTAGTGAATGGGCTACCTGTGCCTGGATGGCGGCTGATGAAGCAGTTGGCTTTACGCGTGCATTTCTCACGATGTGGCGGTCTTCTCGACAACTGGTCTGTCGATGGCGTCCTGAGCCTGGTTTTCGTGTAAATGACATCTCTCGAATCCACTGATCCCAACACCTCCTCACAACACAATCAGAGAGGCCTAATTGAGAAGCTACTCGCCTAGATGACCACCCTGCTTTTATCATGCTGATGATTTCCCCCTTTCAAACTGCGACAGCTGCTCATATTGTCTTCAAAAACGGCGTAATGGCATGTCTACCTCAGCTCTTTCTTTGTAAACGATTCACCAACCTCAAACAAGCTTTAGTTACCTGTTTTATGCACCAAGGAGAACGACGTTAAACGCCTTATATCGGCTATACTTAATGCGCAATCAAGATACTTTTCTAATCATTTGCATATCTCCCCGACATGTACCTTCATGCCTAGTTTCGTTATGATTCCGCAATTATTTCTTGGTGCGCTATTTTTGCTGTTCATGAGTGTATTAAGCAAAAAGAACGTATTTTTAGTACTGTAGTAGTTCTTTATTTAAAAGCTTGCTACAGAAATAATTCGAGTATGAATATATATTTTTTTATTTATCTGTTTTTAATGCTTATCAATTAATTTCAATTTAAAGGAGGTAGAGAGAATGATTTGATAAAATTTAATCATTGAAAATACCTCTATAACAAAACAGAAAAACGCACCAAGAACGAGTTTTCCGAAAGAAACAAAAATTGGTGGAAAGAAAGATTATGCACAAAATAGAAAGTTAGTATATTTTCAGAAAAATTGAACGATTTATTTCAGAGTTACATAAACTGCTGTTTGTTAAAAATGCAACACCATGGATGAATCATCAGAATTAAAGGAAATTTAATGCACATGCGTCTTGTATTAGTAGAAATAAATGAGAAAAGTTTCAAAAAAATAAAAACAATATTAAGTGTACCAAAT
Source organism: Trichonephila clavata (assembly GCA_019973975.1). NCBI lineage: Eukaryota > Metazoa > Arthropoda > Arachnida > Araneae > Nephilidae > Trichonephila > Trichonephila clavata. The sequence goes on from BMAO01017318.1 coordinate 61,455, forward strand.
CAGTATTTTTTGTAGTCACCACGTGCTGCAATAAGTGCTACTATGCGACATGGCATGGAGTCAAACACATTTTGAATGTTTGCTTGGGGAAGAGAATTCCATATTGCTTGTATGAGCAGCAAAAGTTCGTCTTTTGAAGCTGAAGGATGCGGATCACTAGCGAGACGTCAACCAACCAAATTCCACACGTGCCCAATAGGTGACATATCCGGCGAATAAGCAGGAGAAGGAAGAAGTTGCATGTATTGGGCGGAACAGAAGTCTCGAACAGTCTTTGCAACATATGAACGGGCATTATCCTGCTGAAAGATAGCTCCAGGAATGCTTTGAAGGGAGGGAATGACTTCGTGCTGCAGCACTTTACTGACGTACCTGCCGCTATTGAAATTACCCTCAATTTGAACCAAATTCGAACGTCCATGACACAAAATTGCACCCCAAACCATAACTCCAAATATTAGGCTACTATGTCGTTCGAAAACGCACTCTGGAAATCAGCGTTCACCAGCATAGCGTCTAACACGAATGCGGCCATCATGGTCCCACAAATTGAAACGTGATTTAACTGAAAAGACAACTTGGTGACAATCAGCTTGTCAGGCTCTGGTTTCATGAGCCCTTTGCAGACGCAGACGTCGATGGTTTGCCGTGAGGGGGACACCCTCACCGAAGACCATCGACGCATAAGGGCACCCTTGCACGCAATCCACAGTGCAGCAGACGTCGAAGAATTGATGAAGCCGACATTAGTACACCTGTAGAAGTAGACCAACGTGCCGCCAACTGCCTGGAGGAAGCTGCACGGTTATTCACCACTATGCGGATTAGGTGTCGATCGTTGCACGCGGACGTCACCTTCCGTTACAAAGCTTAGTTACAAAGTAAGGAGCTCAATAAAGTGTTCACTCCCCTCTAGCTGGATGCAAGCTGCTACACTACTTGGGATTGAGTAATAAAGCACCCTGATAGTCTCCTGTGGTATTTCATGCCAATTTTGCTTCAATTGTCAGGCTAGGTCATTAACATTCCCTGGTAGATGCAGTCGCCTTTCCATCATATGCCAGACATGCTCGATTGGAGAGAAATACGTTGATCTTTCTGGTCAAGGAAGTGTTTGACAAGCTGTTAGACAGTTCATAGCAAATCGTGCCGTTTGTGGTCTGGCAATATCTTGCTGAAAACTAAAACCAGGTACTGCAAATTGAATGGTAGCAAAACAGTTCTCTGAATGTCGTTCACATACCGCTGTACTGTCAGTGTGCCTCTAATGATGACCAGTAAGGGGACCTTTAATGACAGCCGACAGTCCAAAGAAATGGCACCCTAGTCCATATCTCCTGGTTGAGAGCCTGTGTGGCGTGAAATAGTAAAAGCCGGATTGGCTTGCTGCCTTGGGCATCTCCAGGCACATTTCTGATGATCTTCAGGACCCATTAGGAAGCGGGATTCGTCACTAAACACTATACGTCCCCAGTCAGCATGATGCTAACCTGATTAAGCCAAGCACCACTGTAATCTGGCGCGCGACAGTGCGCAGGCGTGATTGGTAGGTGCTGTAGTGGTCGGTAAGAAACTCGTGGGCGGATCCCACGTCTGATGGTTGATTACGATTAATCAGGCGCTTTGACAGCTGATCTGAGAATTAATCTGTCCTCCCGATCTTCTGAGGTCCTTGGTCGACCGCTATCATCATGATGCTGAAATCTGCCATTGTCCACCTTATCTTTCCAGGATCTTCTAATGACTGTATTGCTTCGACCCATGTGACGAGCGATTCTCCGATTTGCCTAACCTGACTCTCGATCAAATGATCCGACATCTTTCAAACCCTGAAAGTGTCTCGTAATGAGCTGTAATACAACAGCAAAGCATTTCTTTCAGTCGTTGAAAGGTGTCCTAAATTACAATGTAACAGAACATTTGACCATCAGATTGAGAATCACATATTTTAGACACCTGTTGAGTGTTTATTTTAGATGCGCTGTAGCTCCCGCTTTCCATCATTGGACACCAAATCTTAAGCATTTGCATGCTCTGTACGAATGCTTTTGCATACGAAATTTCATTAGAATCGGGCCCCTCCTTCTTGCTACGTCGTTTTTTTGTTATAGAGTGTACTTCAGAGTATATGATATCATTAAATTCAAATCTTTTGTTGGACGCAAATCTAAATATTTTCTTTAAAGGATACTTGTAATATCCACAGTAAAGCAAAGAAAATACATGAATCAATTATCCTTCTCCTTGCTTTGATGAGCTTTTTAATTTGTTAAATTCATTACTTGTAACTTAATCCGAAAACAATGTTTTAAAAAATTATGTGTAAGAATACCTTTCATAAACAGTATTCAAGGTATTGTGGATACTAACTTTAAAAAAATAAATGAAGGAAAACCTTATAACTCATAAGAAACGACAAAATATGTAATATATACAGTGTATTCAAAAAATTCCAGGACTGCCGCTAGTAAAACAGTACAGGTAGCGCTATCTCTCTGCGCAATTCATGGAGCGCGTAGCAACAACCTTCTCCGACGCATGCGCGAAGTTTTATTCCGTTTGGATGAGTTCCAACTTCTCAGCGTTCACTCGAGTGTGGTGTGTCATATTGGTCGTGTCATCGTTAAAAAATGGAGCAAAGAACGAACATTAAATTTGGTTTTAAATTGGGTAAAACGGCCACAGAAACCTATGAAATGATTAAAACTGTTCATAGTGACGAGGCTATGAGTCGTTCGCGTGTGTTTGAGTGGTTTGCAAGGTTTAGAGATGGAAGAGAAGCGACGGACGATGATGAGAGGTGTGGTCGTCCACGTTCGAGTCGGACTGATGAAAATGTCGAACGAGTGCAAGCGTTGGTGCGCTCAGACCATCGAATGACGATAGAAATGATTGCGGAATCTTTAAACATGAGTGTAGGGTCTGTTTTTACGATAATGACGGAGGATTTAAAGAAAAAGAAACTCTGTGCGCGCTTTGTGCCACACACTCTGACTACGGAGCAAAAAGAACATGGAATTGCTTCTTCCGAAGATTTGATTGCCGCGGCCGATGAAGACCCTAACTTTTTGAAAACCATCGTCACCGGAGACGAGTCGTGGTGCCTCGAATATGATCCGGAAACTAAACGCCAAAGTTCGGAGTGGACAAGTCCGGGAAAGGGTCGACCGATGAAAGTTCGTGCGTCAAAATCAAAAACAAAGACGATGCTGCTCGTGTTTTTCGACAGTCGAGGAATTATCCACCACGAATTCCTTCGACAAGGGTCCACTGTCACTGGTGCCTTTTACAAGGATGTGCTACACCGGCTACTGAAAAGAATGCGGCGTGTGAGACCCGAAATGTTGGACAGTGGAAACTGGTGTCTCTTGCGTGAAATGCACCGTCACACAAATCCATCATTGTTCAGCAATTCTTGGCGCGCAGGCAGGTTGTAACCATCGATCACCCCCCATATTCACCTGACCTGTCCCCTCCGGCTATTTTCTGTTTCCAAAGTTGAAATTGAAGATGAAGGGATAGCGGTACGCGTCGGTAGAGGACATCGAAGCGTCAGTGACAAGGGACCTGCAAAGTGTTGCAGTCGAGGCGTTCCAGAAGGCGTTCAAAGATCTTTATACAAGATCCAAACGTTGTATTAAAGTGCAGGGGGATTATGCAGAAGCTTGATATTAAATAAACTTAATTTTGCTGTGTTATGTTGTCTGTGTGCATTCAGTCCTGGAACTTTTTGAATACACTGTATATATGAATCAGAACAAAAAAAGGATATTTTCGCTGGCAGCGAGAGGTTTTCAATATTATTTTCTTTACTTATTAGTGAAAAATATAAATCACGATTTGCGCATTTCAAAAAAAATAATAATAAACAAGAACCATATCACTTTGCTTATAAAAACAACTTCCAGTTCTAAGTATAGAAACATAGATATAAAAAAAAATGAGTGGGAATTTCGAAAAATGAGAAAAAAAAGTTGATATACCTCCTCTTGTGAACTTTTTTTTTCAAAAAAAATCTTTTTCTCTTCTCAGTTACTAATGGGTTAAAATGCTACCCATTCTCTGTGACAAGAATATTCTAATGGTAATGGTTATTGATTCGTGGCCAGAGTGTCTTGAGTTTGAGCTCCAATATTATCCTGAAGAGAGACTAATGCAAGTTAAATTTGTCGAGGCTCAAGTCCACCAGTTGCCATGGTGTGGAAGTTTGGAAATGATAGTGAAAGATCTAGAATCATCTTCGTCGCTTGACCGAGGTTCAAAATTTCGAGGTCTGCTGCCAATAACCTTAGTGTTCCTTTTTAGTTTGACGCCTTTTGAAGGCTCCAGACATATTCGATTCAAATGGTGACCAGTAAATCTAAAAAAAAATTATTCATTCGGTGGTTTGAACCGGATTTAGTCATGATAATAAATTACTGCAAATTGACTCAAGAAATTTTAAGAAAATGTGCATACATTGCTCTACATCTCTGAAACGAGTGAGTGAGTGAATATTAACGTCCCTCTGTTTTAGCTACACGAGGGCTTTTGGGGACGGTCTGCGTCATTTTGAACCATGGTCAAGTGACGCGGATGACACCTGAGTGGGCACCCTCCTCTGCAAACTACCACATCACACCACGGGAGGTGGCTCTTGACAGATTTAACATGCATGGCTCCTCTACACGGCGGGTCTTCAGTGGTACTGAGTTCGAACTCATGACACGCTAGCCACGATGCGATGCCTAGACCACTTGGCTACCACGGCCACTACATCTCTGAAACATTTATAATCTTATATAAAGGTCAGTAGATGACTTTCGTGTACTTTAATACAGAAACACAATGACAGTATTCTTATGTAATTTGTTGCTGTTACCTAATTTTTCTGATATATCATTGCGACAAAAAATGTTATCTTGATCTTACAATACGAAAAAACATTGATGACTTTGAATTCCTAAGACTAATTATTATACTTTGAATCAGTTCCAATGCATGGCATACTACTAGAATCAAAAAGTTCCCGGAAGGATCCCTACATTCACGCAGGTGTTCGGAGGTGGGGGAATATGCTTTTCGATGGTTGACACGTTCACTGCAGATCATTTCTCACAAAACAAACTTTTCAATCGTTGGGTTTTGCAATGCCATCTTACGATCAGCGTGCAATCATCAAATTCTGTGTTTTTCTCGAGAAATTACCCGAGACACTCGGGATGCATAAGAAAGCATACGAAAACGATTAGAGCAACAAAGGAATTTTACTTGTTTCCATAGCTGAAAATGAAATCGAAGGGACATCGTTTTGTGGATTCAGATGAGGTGATCTAAAACGCGACGAAGCTAATGAAAGGCCTCTCAAAAAATGTATTCCAGAAGTTTTTTAACAGTCATACGAACTTTGGAGCAAGTGTGTAGATGCAGGAGGGCAGTATCTTGAAGTCCAATAAGATTAAATTATTGTGTGTTCTATTTTTAATAATTTGCAATTTACCTATTCCGGGAAATTTCGACTTACCTGTATAATGGACATGTTTTGATAGTCCTATATGTTCTTCTTTTTTTATGTTTTTTTCTGTCTATTATATATTATTATTCTTTTTAGAAATTTTTATTATATTATATTGTTCGTATTATATTATTTTTATTCTCTAAGACTTTGGGAACCTAAACATAAACTTTTCGAATATAAGATCAGGATATTATAACTAGAGCTCAGTAATTAATTTAATTAAATAATCAATGATGTATCAAAAATAATTTAATCACTTATCAAATGTAAATATTTGTGGTGATCAGACAGATACTTGACTACCACACAGAAAAACGGTTCTCATTGATTGAATGATTTTTTTCGCAATTTCCAAAAGTGTTCATTCCTTGCGAAAGTTCATCAATTGACCGAAGAAGATTGTACCTTTTTATGTAAGTGCCTATTTAAAAAGTATTTATCATAAAAAAGAGTGTTTTAGGTATAAATGGAATTAAACTATGGTTTATATCTGACGTCAGAGTGGATTACGCATTTACTCAAATGAAATGTATTCTGGGAAACCTTCTGATGATAAGAGAGTGCCAATACATATCAAATGAGTTTTAAGTCTCGTGTAAATCCATCCCTTGTAATACTACCTTTGACAATTATTTCTCAAATCGTATTCAGATTGACAAAGCATTAAAGAAAATTTAACTGTGAAAGAATAAACATTTCAATCTTCAATCCATTTTGTACCTTGACGGAAAATATTCACAAAAACGGGAAGGGGGGGGGGAAGGACATAGGTTTTTTTTGTAAGAAACTAAATGTGGATTATGCGTTAGTGAGTGAATGTTAACGTTGCATTGTTCAGCTACACGAGGGCTTTCGCGATGGACCTCGTAATTCTGAACCATGGTTAAGTGACGCGGTCGACACCTGGTCTGGCACCTCCCTTTCCTAACTACCACACCACACCAAAGGGAGGACGTTTGTGCTCTCGACAGATTTAACGTGCATCGCGCCCCTACACGGCGGGTCTTCAGTGGTACTGGACTCGAACTCATGATACGCCAGCCATGATCCGATACCTTGACCACTTGGCTACCGTGGTCATGGATTGTGTGTTTGATACGGCAGATAAGCTATCTGTTGTTTATAGAAATTAAAGAGGAAGAAGATTCCTCTGTGTTTTTTTAATGCAATGATATATCGTTGTTACTAATGCCACATGTCTGACGATGTCAGATCTAGGTCTACGAAATTCTTCGCGGTTAAGAGCTAGATTTACGCCTGTCGCTAGCCGTAGCTTTGAGCACCATTCAGTCACAGTACGATTTATCTCAGATCGTCCATAATTTTGTGGAAGAATACCGCAGGGGTCGGAATCTCCAATCTCTCTTCCCCTTCTCACAACTTCACGTGAAAACTTACGGTTTGACGGCTATTTAGTATACACCCTTGTCTCAAAGACATTATACATTTACATTAATGACTTTTCTAGAATTCGAACCCAGGCCCTACGGCACAGCAGTCAGCGTCACCAACCACTTTAACGGATGGGTGGCTATGATTTATCTCGCCTTAAATAAGGCTACTGCTGTTTTTATACATGTTTATCCATCTCGCAATGAACATAAACCCATCAAAGAGATATTTTTGTGTGTAAAAGAACTTGAAAATGATAGTACATAAAATAAAAGAAATGGGTAGAAAATAAAGAACTTGTTAGAAAGAATAACAGAAATGCTATCAGCTCAAAAGTTTCAACTTTAGATGTCAGAACACTTAAACATTAAATATCTAAAGATAGAAATCCTGGAAAAGGTAATTACTCAGACTTGGCGTGCACTATGCCTTCCAAGAAAATGCAAAAAAGTATCTTAACTCTTGTTTATCATAGCAAATACTCTCAATAATAATGTATTACAATGTCTAAAGTAAAATTAAGGCACCCCTTAAAATTTTTAATAGTTTGTAGCCCTTATATAAAATTTAGGACTTGTCAAAGTGGATTGAAAATACAAAAAAAAAGAGAATATATAAAATGAATCATCTAAAATATGCATTTTGCAAAAGTAGTTTTTCCTAACATATAAAATGAAATACGAAAATATAACTCAGAGCTTAGAATAATTTTTACAAACTTCATCTATTACACCCACGCAGGTAAATTGCGACTCTTTTTAATAGAGTCCGAAGGTTAAGCATATAACTGAATTCCTCTTAAAAATACTGTAGATTAGAATAATACAGATGAAGCAAAGTATACATTAAAACAAAAGAAACACAGTATATAATCAACGAAAGAAGCAAAACATACAATACAGTAAAAGAAGCACACATACAGTAAAGCAGAAGAAGCAAAGCATACAATAAAGCAGAAGAAGCAAAGTATATAATAAAATAGAAGAAGCAAAGTTTATAATAAAACAGTCGAGTTTTATTTAAACACTTGGCAATTACACTATATGAATATAAAATGCATTATTCACTCCATGCTGTATTATGCCTTCATTTTGCTATAGTAAAAGCAAATTTAAAATTTGTAAAACACTCTTATAAAAAACACTACTTTACGAAGTAAAAATTAAATTTTAATAGAGCATTTTCGAACATGTTTTAATAAATATCATGTTTGAAAATTCCACTGTTTGGTCAATCACTTGAAAAAGTATGGCTCCCTATGTCTATGAAAGAATATTGAAAGTTGTAGTACTAACACCAAGTATTTTAAAAACACACCACATCACACTTACACACATAATTCATTCCCCCCATTAAATAAAAAAAAACTCCTGTGATCTTGTTCAAAATTGTATAAAATGCAACATAATTCACTAATGAAAATTATACACTCAAAGCACTGTTAAAAGATTTGATACAATTTTATTTTTTTGAGTCACATAAAATATAAAAGATGATGCGTTCTAGTGATTTGTTTGCTATATGCTTTATACATATGTGTCTGTAATTCCCCTTCAGTACAGATAAGAGACATCTGTTTCAAGTCATAGTGCTGTCTACAACCATTTTATACAAATTATAATTCTTTGATATCATAGCTACAAATACATTTTAAATTTGTGTGATCTATAAAGTATTTTCATAGAACATTTTACACACAGAGATTTCTCCGTTAAGAATTAAGTTATGGTTTTGTGAGATAAGATTTCGAATGAAAAAAGTTTTACACACTTAACACTAAAATCACTTTTATCAGATATTGAATGAATACAATAATGTGCTTTTAGATTACTTTTCCATCTATAAATTCCTTTTTACACTTATCACATTTATATGGCTTTTTGCCGGTATGAATACGATAATGGACTTTTAGACTGCAATTTTGACGAAATTCTTTTGTTCACACATCACACTTGTATCACCTTTCTTCTGTATGAATATCATGTCTTTTTAGAATACATTTCCACACAAATTTCTTTTTACACTTATCACACTCAAATAACTTTTCTCCGGTATGAATGTGATAATGTTCAATTAGGTTGTATTTCTTACTAAATTCCTTTTCACAGACATCACACTTATATGACCTTTCTCCTGTATGAATAAGATTATGTGCTTTTAGATTGCTTTTCCATTTAAATTCCTTTTTACACTTATCACATTTATATGGCTTTTTGCCAGTATGAATACGATAATGGGTTTTTAGATTGCTGTTGTAACGAAATACTTTTGCACACACATCACACTTGTGTCGCTTTTCTTCTGTATTAATATCATAATGTCTTTTTAGAATACATTTCCGCACAAATTTCTTTTTACACTTATCACACTCAAATAACTTTTCTCCGGTATGAATGCGATAATGTTCATTTAGGTTGCATTTCAGACTAAATTCCTTTTCGCAGACATCACACTTATATGACTCTTCTGCTGTATGAATAAGATTATGCGCTTTTAGATTGCTTTTCCATCTAAATTCCTTTTTACACTTATCACATTTATATGGCTTTTCTCCAGTGTGAATACGATAATGGGCTTTTAAATTACTTTTGCAACTAAATTCCTTTTCACACACATCGCACTTGAGTAACCATTCTCTCGTATGAAGAAGACAATGTATTTTTAAACTAGATTTATTACTGAACGTAGTTTTACACTTATCACACACATATATATGTTCTGCATTTTTAATCAAAGATTTCTGCAAAAGTTTTAATTTAGTCTTCCTCGAATCATAAGCATCAGGCTCTTGACCGTTATCATTGTGCTAGGAAGGAAAAGTTTCCTTGGACCTCTTTTTACGAAAACAATATTCAAACGTCTTTGTTTGATAAGAATTGCATCCAAATTGATTACTTTTTTCATTTACCGACCCTCTGGAATTGTCCCACTCCTTTGATGTTTCCTGTGAATTAACATTTGGGTCCCTCTTAAATGACGAAGCATATAAAAAAAGTTTTGCTTTGAAAAGTTTCACTTTGTAGCTCGTTTTGGTTTATTGAAGAGATATTTGGATGCATTTGTTCTAGAGCCTTCGTGTTTACATATTTCGTTTCTCCATTGATGAAGTTTTCAACGGAATCTAAATGATATTGATTACGATTAAAGTTTTGAGGAGGCTCTTCGTCTACTTCATTTACTCTAGTAAGTGGCTGATAAGGATTTCTTCCCACAAATGAGGGATTTTTATATGCATTTGTGACCGTTCTCGGATTTGTATTGACTTGTGGGTTCGTATCTTGAGTGAAATAATTTATTAGGCTGTATTTAGATGATATAATTAGTTGAGCTTTGTCTAATTGTGGATTCCTTTCTTTGTTATAATATTCCATTTGGCTGTAGTCTGATGGCAGAGTCGGTTGATTTGTATCCAATTGTGGATCCATTTCATTGTTATAGTATTCCATTTGGCTGTTTTCAGATTGCACATTCGATAGATTTGTGTCGAATTGTTGATTACTTTCATGACTACTAAGTTCTATTTGGGCGTTTTCGGATGTTGTAAATGGGCTTTGGAATTTTTGATTTCCTACATGAGGATAACATTCTACTTTGTTGTATTCAGGCGACACATTTTGCAGATTTGTATCCAAATGTTGATTTGTTTCATAGTTAACAAGTTCCAAAGAATTACATTTGAATGTTGCGGATGGTTGATATCTGTTCCTTCTCGCTTACATGATATTGCATTGGCTCATACTGAGCCGATGCAAACTCTTGATTTTTTTTTCGGTACTGATTCATTGTCCAGCTAAAACATTGTTTTGGGCTCAATTCAAGTGACACCGAAAGAGGGTTGTTATTGATATGTGCGTTAATTTCACTCATTTGTCTCTGTCCGGAAGATATAAATGACTGATTGTAATTGACTTCTTCAGGATTTGGTTCGAGCGCAGCAAACTGAGTTTGAAGGTAAGATTCGAAGTCATCTAAACCAGTTATTGTTGTTTCACTTTCATTTAAGTTTTCATAACGTAATTGATTTGCTCTATAATCGTTAAAATCAAAATGTAGTCCTCCAACTTCTAAAGATGGTTCAGTTCTCCAATACTTATTCTTCTCTTCATTTGCGGAGATGTTATCAATGTGGCTTTCATTTGCATTTTTAAATCTATAGAATAATTTTTCCAGCGTCCGAGCTTCATCGTCGGTCATTTGCATTGCATTATGAGATTTGCATTCATGGTCAAGGTACTGTCCAAAGTCGAAAAACTCCAGGTTGCAATTATGGCATCTGTATTCCATTGGAAATGAGTTATATAGGCCTTCTGACAGAAATTATGGAAATTGTAAATCAAGTTGCAACTGTAAATTTAAACTTTTGAATAAACTGAAGCAGTTCTTCTTTCATTTGAATACCACACAAACTGAATAAATTTATCTTCTCTTTTAGATGGATGAAGACTAAATAATATTTGATTGGATGATTGAATAGTTCTGTAGACTGGAATGTTTCAGAAATCAATTGGTTGACATTTAAAAATGAGTATCACCAAATGCATACAGATTTATTAAACTTGCTTTTTTTTTGCTATGCAATGTTCTTTAGAAAATCTGAAATATTATAAAAAAAAATAATAAATTTATGTGTCATTAAACAACAATTAATCTAAGAATAAGTTTTGTAAAAAAAAAATGCATGTTTTGAAGGAGAGCTATGATTTTGCAATATTTCTACCAGGTTTTCCAAAGAATAGTATACTTCCGGAATTGTAAGTCTTTAATTTCTTCAAATAATTCATATCTTTAAAATAAATAGTATTTCGATGTATGTAGAAGTCTAGTTTTCAATATGCGAATCTCATTTTTATTTTTTAAGCTATCATTTTTACACCCGGCGTATAACGTGCAACGTTAAATTTAGATCACATATTTGATGTTAAAAGTGCGCGCTATAGGATTGATTTTATGGTATATATATTTTGTGCGTAATTTTTACAAATCTTTTAAATATCCAAATTATTATCATGTAAATGTTTCAAAACGCAAATAATAAAGTGATATTATTCTGATCTCACTTCTGAGTCTAAATCTCTCTTAACAGATATTCCCTCCAATCACACCTTTTTCTTCTAAAACCGCATAAAACTATTCAAAAAATCTCTTAAATACTTGTTAGAGTTGCTCTACCATGCCGCGTGAATTTTCCTTCATTTGGTAAGACAGTGTAAAAGAGAAATTTTAGTTCTGCCTTGAAGAATGCAAACCTAACCACTATTCTAGTGCGGTGGTTTTAAAACCCTTATCGGATAGTGACAGTTTTATCGGAAGCCAAGTGGTTAGGATTACGGACTCGTGGCTGATCTGTCCTGATTTCGTGCCTAATACCGCTTAGGAACCATCGTACAGAGTAATCTGTAGAGGCTCAAACCTCCTTTCGTTAATGTGATGTGGAAGTTAGGCGTACCACACACACACACAAATCCGGTGACGTCACTTGACCCTGGTTCAAAATTTCCAGGTCCGTCGCCAAATGCCCTCGAGTAGCTGAATAGTCCGACGTTAATAATCACTCACTCACATTTACGAGATCCGTTACCAATAGCCCTAGTGTTGCTTTATAGTTCGACGTTAATATTCCCTCACTCACAGTTAGGAGATCCGTTGCCAATGTTCCTAGTTTTGCTTTGAGTTGACACATTATTATTCACACACTCACAGTTACGAAATCCCTTGCCAAAAGCCCTAGAGTTGTTTTATATTGCGACGTTAACTTTAGTCTCCTTTACTGTATAATTGTGACTATTTCGCACATAATGAAAATATTTTAAAACACTAGGCGATAATTTAACCCCTTGCATTCCATGTAACCACTAGTGGGTACATGCTGCATATAGTCAAAAATACCATTGCAACCTCATATGGATACGAGGCTTATTTAGGAGTACAATCAGTGTAACCAGCACAGGAAACATTATAAAGTAGTTTTTTTTTATTTTCATTGTATAAAATTTCAAAAATATAGATACAATATGTCTGTGTTACAAAAATTCTAAAAAATAGGAAACTTAAAATGAAAATTGCAAATGTTTGTGAAATTACTCGAAATGTTCCTTAAAACAAAAAACTTTTTCACAAGCGTTATATAAGTGTATTTTCATTTTTATTCCGTTTCTTTATCTTCATCACAAATAGATAGATCCACTGTCGTATTCATTAGTTTTTGTAAAATGTTCAAATTCAGTATCAATTTCGTTAAAATTCTACGACGAAGCCATAATGCGAAGAAAAAGTAAAAATAAACAACAAAAATGGTTACAAAAACATGTTTTGGAAATCGAAACGCAACACAAACAAACGTGAATCTAAGACAGCGTCAAAAGTAAAAATGAAATATGAATCGTAAGGGGTCAAGATCAGTAGCAGAAGGAATTCAGGCAGTACCCTGAAGTCAATTTCATTTAAGTCGGGGTATAATTTCGCTTATAAATACATATAAATTATTTTATTTAGGGCCAGAGACGAAAAGAAATAATTTAAAAAAGAAATGTTTTACAAAATCTTAACACAAATAGAAACTAGTCTGCAAAAATTATTTTAATGTAGGTGATTTCACATAAAATCTTAGAAAGTAGTCTGCGCATTCCCAAAGATGTTTTTTTTCTCCCTCAAAATTTCCTCATAGCATGCAAAGAAATTTTGTATCCCTTGTTATTTTGAAAAAATATGTTCTTCATTGGAGTCTCTATTTTCTAAAATGTGTAACATTTTTAAAATTAAACTGAGGCTTTCTGTAAGTTACCAACAGTCATTCAATCTTTTGATTGAAATGGGTTTAAAGACTCTGAGTTCTTCAATGCCTTGCTCTTACTCATGACCATCCATTGCCAACTACTGATTGTGGGAAACTAGAAGTTCCTAAATGTCCTTACTACCTACTTCTAAACTTTTTTCGTGGCAACATGAACAAATTCTTCAATCAAATTACTCATTTCATCCAGCTCTGGCACTTATTCCGCCTTAGTTTCAGTGATGGGAAAAAAAAGAATCGAAAAGATTTGAAAATTATCTAAATCCGGATTCGTGTAAGTCGGGTTAGCGTAAGTCGAGGTATTACTTTGTGGGATTTCTCGGGATGCGTGCAGTCAAGTGTGCACAAGGAGTTAATGCAAAATGGCATTAACTCTTTCAAGTGAGATGAATTTTTGAAAAAAGTAATGCACACACTAGAGGGAAATAATTAAAAATATTAAAATATTAGATTAACACATCAAAGGTAAATAAATTTTTAAATATGTGGGGAATAAATAAATTAAAATAGCGCATTCTTTATGGAATTATTTATCTTTAATATATTTGAAATGGAAGGAAATTATTTTCAAATATTTAATTTCAATGAGAAGAGTATTGGGAAACGAATCAGAATGTATCTAAAATCAAAAACTTTCAAAGAAGTTTTTAAATGTAAGTATATACTGAATAGATTTATGAACAGTTTTTGTGAATTTTCATGGCTCTACGCGATTTAAATATTCAAACGTGGGAAAAAATCTTCTGCTCATAATTTTATCTCACCATGATATTTATAATTAGTTTTAATGAATTCACCATTATGAATAATATTTATCTGTGTGTATTTTTTAAAATATATATATATATATATATATATATATATATATATAATGCAAAGCATCTATTTGGTTTCTTATATTTATTAGAAAATTTATTCTATCCCTTTAAAATATTTAAATTTATTTTCAGAATGCCTTTAATAATAAAATTTTACTTCCCTTCCTTTATTTTCAGAATTTTTTTTTTTTTTTTTTTTTTTTTTTTTTTTTGTGTTTCATTGGGCTTTTATCTTTTTCTCTAACATGCTTCTTTGAGTTGAAATAAATTTATTATCTTTCGGAAATATTATCTTTATCTGATTATTAAAATATTTTTGTAGTGAACTATTTAATGTATCTATTTTTGTATATATATGTATATTAATTTCGATAACATTTTTCGTCCCAAAATGTAAATATATTTGCTACGCTAATAAAAAAGGTTGTCATCTAAATTCTGTTCCGTAGTACTAGTTTGTATGTTTTTAATATCTATATATAAAGGAGAAAAGTGACTCCCACAGTGATCAGGATATTTCTGGAACTATTAGGAAGACCCTTTGTGCAGAATGGACCGATGCATGTTAAATATGTAGAGGCTCAAACATCCTCCCGTTGGTGTAGTATAGAAATAAGGAGGTGTGGTGCCAGCTCAGATGTCGTCCTCGTCACTTGACAATGGTTCAAAATTACGAAGTATATTGCTAAAAGCTCTCGAATAGCTGAATAGTGCGATGTTTTAATATTCATTCACTCGGAACTATTAGACTTACAGACCTAAATTTTGGTACACATGTTCTTTTCATGGAGTACAGATCCCTTTGGAACGTCCAACGTGTTTCAAACGTCCTTCCGTTGGTATGGTGAGTAAGCAAACACAAAGGAGATGAGCTAAGTGTCAACCTCACAACTTGACCAAGGTTCAAAATTATGAGAACTTCCACCAGTACACTACACGTTATCTCTCAGCATTTTATAACATATTTAAGGAGGACTTTATCATCCAACAGGACCACGTCTTTCTTAAGTCGCTGATCACCTACGTTTGTCATAAGAATAATAAAATCAAACTGCGTCCTTTACTTGCCAATTCAGGCTATTTAAGCCCCTACGATTGAATGAAGAAACACGTTTAGGATTTAGCTCCCAAAGAGGAAAGTGAATTTATGTATAGAGGGAGAGTGACCGCACGGGGCACAGAGTCACCCCTGGCTCACGAAATCTTTAGTTCTGGGAAAAACTGTTTATTTTTTACCAATGACCTTGTCATTATCCTTCGCAATATGTCAGAGAGAGAAAGAGAGAGATTTCATGGAAACTAAAGTGTATTTTTCACATATCTTCCTTTTTTATAGGAATGGATACTTGAGGTGACTGAGTTCCCCTGCTCGACCCCTTTGTTCCAAAATATTTTCTATTAACAGGCAACATTTTCTCCCTGTGAATGACTCAGTGGTTTTGATAGCTCTGTTGTGAGTTTCATTATCGTTTATAAATGTAAATGAACCAAATGAAAAAAAAAATAGAAATGCGCATTTGCAATCTCTATCGGATGATGCTAAAACTGAACAAGCAAGGGATGAAGATGAAATAATGGATGTTAATCATGATAGCGAAAGTAAATTTGAGAAAAGCGGTGAACTTGAAACGTTTGAATCGATAGGAAAATTTTCAAATGTTACCTAAAAACTCCATCAAGAAAATATGAAGCCCAAAAAGTGTACAAGACACACTGCACCCTGTCAAAAAGACACAAGCAAGAAAAAATTCAATTTGCTGTTTATCAATCATCGAAGGATAATAAAACTACAATAAATGCAACGAAATATGAGAATTTTGCCTTCAAATAGCATTCACGTAATGCTAGTGAAAAGCGTCTGCGATGTTTGTCCTTAACTAAAGAAAAGCACATTTGCAACATTTTAGTTCAGTTTGATTGGATTGTTTCTCAAATTATTGAAGAAAAATTTAAATGTCCTTAAAATTAGGTAAGTATACTTTCTGCTAATTAAATTACTTATTGGAATTACGATTTTTTACAAGAAAAATAATTTTTAAAAAAGGATTAGGGATGATTCCGCACCCAGCGCTACCACTAATATTAGTATCGAGTGGGCGCCTTCTCCTGGATTTTAAATGTTAAATCCATTGAGACATGTCACAGCAAAATTCATGCAATACCATACGATTACGCATCATTATCCTAAGGCTATAAAAGATGTTACGGAATATTAATTTTCCAACTTTTTTTCACATTCTTCTAATCTTTTTTAAAATTGTTATGTCAATTATTCTAATTTTTAGAAACTTGAGATATTCATTGCAAAGCTTTTGCACAATATCATTCTCATATTTCTGTGCTGAGCTCATCTGTAAATAAGGAAGAGTATAATAACACATCTATAAAATTCTCAAACACCCATTTCTACTAAAATAATTTCATAAATTAAAGAACTCTGCGTTTTGCTTTTCCGAACTGGAATATCAGGTATACTATCTTTTAGCAAAAAAGTATACTCCACATTAATGCTGTTCTACTGATTAAAATGAACAATTAAAATAGATTTTAAAATGTAATTTACTTCATTTAAAATTATTAAATATAATGAGCTATCGTTTGAAATTTAAGCGTTGAGTTGTCATTACTATTCTTTAAAACATTTTTCTTTATAACAGTATCTCTGAAAACGGAACACTTCTCTAATGTTTTTTTTAATTCATTATATATTATATATATTTTTATATATTGTACATATTTATTTTATTATTTTAAGTATTTATAAATATCGTTTAATAAGTTTAATAAAGACATAGACTAGTATAACATATCTAATACATAAATAATAAAAAGTAAAATCTCAATTTGAAAGTGAAAGTGAAAATAAAATAAGATTTAAACAGTTTGGAAATAGAAAATATGCCGAGAAGTGAGAGATAATTTTATTACAGGAAAGAGAAAACAAGATAAAAATTATGAAAATGTACAAAATTATGAATATCTGAAAAAAAAGAAAAATAAATATTTCCATTTTAGTAAATTCTAACATAAACATTTTATTAAATGCCTAATTTTCAATTTATTTTAGAAAACCCTTTTCACAAATTGAAGTGAAAGAAAAAATAGTTTTCATGAAATTTCATTCAAATTCCTAAGGGCATATATTAAGTTGCTATTTTTTTGGATTATCAATTTAATAAAATGAAAGAAAAATAACTTTATTATATTTTTTACACTGAAAAATGTTTCAATTCTAACAAAAAAAATGTGTTGAATACACGCAGACAAAATTAATTATTTTATTAGGCAGCTAAAAAAAATTCATATTCCTTTATATATATATATATAGAATAATTTTTATCAAAAATTTATTTACTTAACATGTTTTTAATAGAAAAGAATTTCCCCATTAGTAATAAATCACTGAAATGAAGAAATTGAAAATAAAATTTCTCTCTTTGAAATCCAACTTTTTAAATTTCATAATAAGTAAATATAAAAGCGGAGCGGATTTAATGTAATTCATTTTATAATTGAATAAGCTACAAAGTTTATCTTGAGCAAAAAATGTATTTAAGATTTTGTAGTTATTTTTATTTTGAAAGCCAGTTACAGAAATTGAATATCAATATTTTTTATTTATAAATATTTTTATCAATTTATTTTACTTTAAAGGAGAAAGAGACGATGTTCTATAGCATTGAGAGAGAGAGAACCGATTATCTTTAGAACTATTTCAGAGTGTAAAATTGTCCAAAAAATAAAAACTCTCCTTAGACGCACGTGTTTAATAAGTTATATATAAAGCTTATTTGTGATATCGACAGTAAAGTGAAGAAATATAGCATGAATTAATTATCTTTCAGCTTCTTAACTTGTTCAATTAATTACTTGTAACTTAATCCGAAACCTAATTCTGGAGTGAGTGAGTGAATATTAACGTCCCACTGTTCAGCTACACAAGGGCTTTTGGGGACGGTCCGCGTACATTGAGCCCAGTCCTTCCCGTCTGGAGTTCGATGCTCTAACCACTAGGCTACCCCCGGCCCCGATATTGAGTATAAATGCAGCTATCACAGGCTTTTAAACTTCTAGAAAAAAATAGCATTACCAATATTTAGAATTATTAACTTTCTTTAATTGTGCCTACAAATTACAGAAAAGTCTTCCCGAGTGTTTTGCAAAGCTGTTACATTTTATAGTTTAAATCTTTTAATATCAATAAAAGATTACCACCATATTCAAATTTAAATTGGAGTGAGAGTAAGTGAATGAATGAGTGAATATTAACGTCGCACTGTTCAGCAACACGAGGGCTTTTGGCGACGGTCCGCGAAATTTTGAACCATGGTCAAGTGACGCAGACGACACCTGAGATGGCACCCCCTCTCCTAGCTACCACACCACACCAATGGGAGGACGTTTGAGTTCTCGACAGATTTAACGTGCATGGCGCCCCTACACGGCGGGTCTTCAGTGGTACTGGGATCTAACTCATGACACGCTAGCCATGATCCAATACCTTGACCACTCGGCTATCACGGCCACACCTAATTCTGTAAGCTTTTTGTGTAAGAAAATTATATGAATCACGGTATGAGTTTTAATGTAAAATATCAAATGAAGGAAAATGTTCTGACAAATGGGAAAAAGTGAATTAAATTTTACATAAATGCAAAAAGAAAGCTCCGTAGTAGAATTGAGTGAGAGTTATATTTACATCACGCTACAGGGCTTCAAGAGGGCTATTGTGGACGGACCTTGTAAATTTTAATCATGGCCAAGTGACGAAGACGATACCCAATGGCGTAGCTAGGTATCTAAAGGCCCTGGTCGAAAAATAATGCAAGTACTCTCTTGGTTGGGTTTTATCCGATAAGAAAGTGAACATATGAATAATTTAAATGTACAAAGCTAATTTATAGCATCAACTCTTAATCGTCCTCTGAAAAACTTAGGAAAGCAAAGCTACTTACTACCTACATGTAAGTGCGTGAGTTTCCTCGTGAGAGCTTTAGTGATTGCGTAGGTTCGATTTGACAGCACGACACTCGAAGAAGGCTGACTGAGAAATTTGGGGCAATTTTTATTTACTATATTCTCTTTCTTGGGGTTGTTTGCGCTTAAACGCACAACTGGATTGCTTTTTCTATCCGTAAGTTTTGTCTTTTATGCAAAACAATTTGTAAATGATCGAGTGCTTACTGACATTAAAAGGAAGGAGAAATGTAATACTACGCTACAAAATGTCGTTGGAGAGTCACTGGTTATTTATTTATTTTTTCGGGGGGATCGAACTCTCCCACGTGAGGGCTTAAAGCTATAGAATGGCTCACCCACATAGACAGGAAATATTGCATAGACATGCATATTTTTTGCATTAAAAAATACATGAACAAGAAAATACAATTTAATATTATTACAATTATTTAAAAAAAAACACCTATACAAAAGAGCAGAGGAAAGAGAGGGGCAAAATTATACCAGTCTATTGCAGATACGAGTAGTTTGTGAAATACTGAAACAGGGTACTCGCTTATATCATGAATCCTATTGTCCTTAAAAATAGAATGTAACTAGGAAGAAATTGCTTCCTATGTAGGTTTTTTTCAAAGATGTAATAATAAGTATGGTATAAGATTTTTCATGTGGAATTTATTTTCAATTAACAGTTTATTGAAAAAGGGGGAAAAATTGAAAATAATACCCCATTCTTTTAACTTCCACACCAACAGGAGGACTTTGAGCCTCCATACTTTATTCACAACCTGTTATAGTATGCATTCTCTTAGCTATGATAAAAATAAATATTAATATTCAAAAACATTCATAAAAGAGTCTACATTATAAAGTAAAAATGGCTTTGATGATGCTGTTTTCGATTATTCAATAATAAATATCATATTTCAAAACTCTATACAGTTTTTTCAATCACTCGACAAAATATTACTCCAAATGTCTATGGCAGAATATTGAAAGTTGTTGTACTACCACGAAGTACTTTAAAAACAGCATACTTACACACACAAATGTCGCCCATCCGGTATATTGGTTAGCGACGCTGACTACTGTGCCGTAGGGACTGGGTTTGAATCGAGAAGGCATGAATGTTTGTAAATGTACAGTGCCTTCGCGACAGGGGATACTCTAAATAGCCGTCGAGCCACAAGTCCTCTCGTGAGGTTGGTGGAAGGGGAAGAGAGGTGGGAGGCCCTGGCCTCTACCAGGGTGTTCTCCCTCAAAATTGGGGTGTAACCGAGCCAAATTGTACTGTCACCTGCATGGTGCTCAAAGCTACGGCTAACGACAGGCGTACAATCTAGCCCGATGCCATGATGGATTTCGTGGGACAGGTGGCATAAGTAACAACAACAACACACACAAATGATTCCTTAAATCAATTCACAATTGTGATATTGCCTACAATCCATCATAACCCGCTACTAAAAATATTACACTCAAAAGCTCTATTCATGTGGGAATTCGATTATTTTAATTTTTAAGTCTCATAAGGATGTGCATAACACAATATGTTATGCTTATATGTTTTCTGTATTCCGTACACACACTTGTCTGTGATATATGATTCCACTACAGTAGTACCAAGAGACATCATCTTAAAGTCTGAGTGCCTTTTCACAGCCACTTTTTTAAAATTTATCATTCTTAGATATCAGAACGACAAATCCTTTTGAAATTTGATCTATATAAGTATTTTCAAAGAACATTTTACAGACACGCACAGGAATTTTCTTGTTATGAATCAAGTGATGGTTTAAGAGAAGAGATTTCGAAATAAATATATTTTTTGCGCACTTAACACTAAAATCACTTTTACCCATTATGAAAAATACCTTTTTGTTTATTTAGATTACTTTTCAATGAAACATCCCTTTATCCTGTAAAAATACGATTAATTGCTGTTTAGTTTCATTTTGCGTCCATTTTTTTTAATACTTATTTCAATTTTATATCACTTTTCTTTAGTATGAATACAATAACGTGCTTTTAGATTGCCGTTCTGACTAAATTCTTTTGCACATACATTGCACTTAAATGGCTGTTCTCCTGTATGAACCCAATTATGTGTTTTTAGACCACATTTATGACTAAATTCCTTTTTATAGACATCACATTTATATGGCTTTCTTCCTGTATAAATACGATAATTTGCTTCTAGACATTTCCACTTATAAATTCCATTTTACAATTAACACACTCTCAAAAGGCTTTTCTCCAGTATGAAATCGATAATGGACTTTTAGATTGCTTTTCTGCTAAATTCCTTTTCACAGACATCACACTTAAATGGCTCTTTACTTTCATGAATAACATTATGATCACCTAGATGATGTTTCTGTCTAAATACTGTTTCTTACGCATATCAGACTTTTATTGTTTTTCTTCTGTATGAATAAGGTAATGCGATTTTACATTATTTTTCTGACTAAATTCCTTTTCACACACATCACACTTAAATGATCTTTCTTTGGTAAGAAGGCACAACGTTTCTCATTAAATTAGATTTATTACTGAATATCTTTTTACACATATCACACACATTTTCTACATTATTAATCAAAAGTTGCTTCAAAAGTTTGAATTTTTGTTTCATTGTTTTCTTATATGGATCATAAGCGTTAGGTTTTTTTATTCAATGTCACTGTAAAGAATGAAGGTTAGAGGAATTTGAGAGAATTTAAGGTTTCAAGGAAGCCATGCTCTTTACCAAAGCAATATCTAAACATCTTTTTATGATAAGGATTGCATCCAGTTTGATTCCCTTTGTTACTTACTGGCCGTATAGAATCGTCATATTCTTTTGGCATTCCCATTGAATAATCAATTGAGTACTTCTTGGTCTTACAGTTTGTTTTGGGTTATTGAAGAGATATTTCCACGGTTGGCTGAAGAGGGGGGGGGGGTTCTCAGTGGAATTTAAATTAGTTCTATCACTGTTAAAAATTTGCGCAGGTTCTACGTCCGCGTTCTTTATTCTATTTTGCTGCTGCGAAGAAAATATTTCTACCAAAGAATGGTTTCCTTGTGCATCTGACAGTGACCAGGTTGCCACTGTATCGAAGTGGTTACGTTTACGAACTCGGTGGTTTAATTGTAGCGGATTAGAGTTCAGGCTCCAAGGAATACCTGCCTTCTAGAGATGTTCGAAGCACGTTAAATTTCTCGAGGCTCAATGTCCTCGTGGTTCAAGAGTGTGGTTGCTAGGAAAGGGGGTGCCAGCTCCTGTATCGTCCTCGTCACTTGACTGAAGTTCAAAGTGACAAGATTCGTCCCAAATAGTCGTCGTGTTGCTTTATAGGGCGAGGGTATATAACTCTCACTAACTGTGTGATACTGATAAGTGCTTAATGAAAATAATGAGAATATTTGAAAAATACGAAGATAATTTTTAGTGTAAAATAATACTAAGTAAGTTAATTGAAAATAATGTATTCTACTATTTTTAATGTACTTGAAATAGAAGAAAAATATTTCCAACAAATTAATTTCAATCAAAAAAGAAATGTACAGAGAAACGAAGCACAATGTATTTAAAAATTAAATAAACTTAACGAAATTTTGAAATGTAAGTATACTGAAAAGTTTAATGAACAATTTTCAAATTTTGGCAACTCTGCACGATTTAAACATTTAAATGTGAGAAGCCTTTCAACTTATAAATTAATCTCAACTGGATACTGATAATGAATTTTAATGAATTCGAAGCTTTTAAAAATCTTTATATATCTCTAATTTAAAAGAAAATTTTTAAACAACCAAATAATATAATACATAGCTTCTATTTTGCTTTATTTGAATATTTATATTCTGAGTCACTTTAAAATATTTAAACTTTATATTCAGAGTGTCTTCAATAATTAAATTGTACTTCTCTTTTTTTTTTGCAGAAAATGTTTTTTTGTTTCTTTGGTATTTCATCTTTTTCTCTTAAGTGCTTCTTTGACTTGAAATAAATTTATTATTGTACGGAAATATTTTCTTTATCTGATTACTAAAATAGCTTTCATAGAACTATTTTACATGTTTATTTTTGTATATACATTCATACTATTTTCGATATTACGTTTTCCATGCCGAAATGTATTTAATGTATTGGCCATTCCCCCCCCCCCCCAAAAAAAGGTTCTTCACCTGTCCTGTAGTACGAGTTCGTCTGTTTTTAATCTCTATTATATAAAGAAGAAAAGAGACTCGCTCATAACGATATCTCCGGAACTATTAGGAAGACCCACCATGCAGGATGGGGCGATGCTCGTTGAATATGTAGAGGCTCAAACATCCGTTGGTGTAGTGTGGAAATTAGGAGAGGGGTGGTGCCAGCTCAGATGCCATCTTCATCACTTGGCCATGGTTCAAAATTACGATGTATATTTCCAAAAGCCCTCAAATAGCTGAATAGTATGACGTTTTAATATTCACTCCATCGGTACTATTACACGTACAGACTTAAAATTTGGTACACATTTTCCTTTCATGGAGTATAGATCCCCTTGGAACGAATATTGTGAAACTCTCGACCTACGGAAAGCGACTCTTCAAAGGGGGTTATCTGGCTTATCGATAAAAAGAATTTTTTTATTTTGAATTCTTAGATTTAAACATCGAATTTGTTAAACTTATTTTTTATTTAGAGGTACATTAAATAAAGTTTTTGCGGAAATTCACTTTGATGGAGGGTGTTACAGGAGCGTGAAGAACATACCACTTCAGTTTTTAAAATTCCAATCTATACATTTATAAATCAAGTGTTGAGAGTTTAAGAACCTTTTTCAATTAAATTTAAAGCTTAATCCTAGGACTTAGATATTAATAATTCACACAGGCGTCCTAGGATCATTGGGAATAACTTTAAGAGGAGGTAGGAGACATTACACACAATAATTCAAATTTGAGTACGCCGCGGTGGCCGAGTGGTCTAGGCATCGGATCATGGCTAGCGTGTCATGTGTTCGATCCTAGTACCTTTAAAGACCCGCCGTGTAGGGGAGCGATGCACGTTAAATCTGTCGAGAGCTCAAACGTCCTCCCGTTGGTGTGGTGTGGTAGTTAGAAGAGGGGTGCCAGCTCAGGTGTTGTCCGCGTCACTTGACCATGGTTCAAAATTACGCGAACCGTAGCCAAAAGCCCTAGTGTTGCTAATCAGTGCGACGTTAATATTCTCTCACTTACTCAAATTTGAGTAGCAGTCCATAGTTGGAAACATCCTCATTCAGCGCTAGGTGGCGTTGTTCACAAGAGCATTTAAGGATACAGAAATGCATTACAGCAGTCATGTGAGCTGTCATCGCACTCAGAAAAGTATGGAACTTTTTCAAACACCGAGTGGGCAGATATGCACCTGATTTACGTATTTGCAAAAGAAAATACAAGAGAAGTAAAAAATTTGTTTCCCTGAAAAGTACCCACACAGAGACGTACCGGACCGCTGATGATTGCTCATTTGCATTGCAATTTGCGTGAATATGGATAATTTCGAGATAATTCGCATGGGGGGGGGACTCGAACTGCAAACTTAATTAACGTCACACTGTTCAGCTACACGAGGGCTTTTGGCGAAGGACGCGAATTTTGCACCATGGTCAAGTGACACGAAAGACACCTGAGCTGGCACCCACCTCTCCTATCTACCACACCATACTAACGTGAGGGCGTTTGAGCTCTCGACAGATTTAACGTGCATGGCTCCTCTACACGGCGGGTCTTCAGTGGTACTGGGCTCGAACTCATGACACGCTAGCCATGATCCGATACCTTGACCATTTGGCTACCGTGGCCACCTTGGATTCCTTCAAACGGTATCCAACACATTTTGTTCCATACATGGTGCAAAATGTGTTATATATCATGGGCCGTTGGAATACGTGTCCCGCCCTCACTATGTCTATTACCTCGTAATAATCCGTATTTACAAAAAAATTGGGATGTAAATGAGTGGAGGTGTTAGGCGCATCTGTGGGTATCCTTGGAGATGCACGAGAAGCTGAAAGGATAT